>VOMN01119811.1:0-17733 GCA_014899125.1 Orchestia grillus | reverse complement strand
AACTCCATCTCTCAACAGAGATCTAGTCTGCCGCAATCTTGTCGTCCGAGTCGACTGCAGGTTGCAGTCGACTCGGGCGTGCAGCTAACTGCAACTTGCTGTCGACTTCGGCGACACGAATCACCAATACGAGCAACAGAGAAACTGCAAAATAGTTGCGAGCATGCCGCCAGTGTGAGTTGACCCTAAGGGTTGATGGGGAGAATTCAATTTCTGCACTCGGGAAGTTGAAATAAGAACCTTCAGAAATAGGAATGACGTTGTCATGATACGGTAGTATCGCAATTCTAAAAAAAATATAATTCTTTTTTTGGTGCATTTAGAAATGCCCCCGCCCAATGGCGGAAAAAACGATTCCCACTTATCGTTTGTCCGTTCTTGAATTATTTTTATAAATGCAGGATGGTTCACCCTAATATACCATTCACATTGAATGGCGGGAAAAATGAAACCGTATAGAAGTTTTTACGGTCGTTATTTGCTGAGTTATAAGTATTTGAAAAAATGAAACATGTATGTGGCCCAGCCTGTATAACAAAGCGTCAGGTGTTTCCTTAAATAAATAATTTTTTAGCGTAATTCCTTCTTTGTCATTACGATGAGAATCTCATAAAATACATTTGATCTGTGGAAAATTGTACGCACTTAGTTATGGTTTCATAATAATAATAACACCCCAGTGTCGCTTGCTTGGTTGATTGGCCCTTTAGTCCGTCCACCCGTCTGTCCGTCCGTCTTTGTATTACGCTCTTGAGAATTTAGATAGAAGAAAATTTCCGGGTCCGTCTTCCTGAACTAATAGCAAAAGTATCAGGTAAGGCTGCCCGTATCAGTGATACCGAAAATAACATTATTTCATGACACAGTTACCGTAAATAAAACGACATCTTGAGAATTTCGCATCATTTATCCCGCCAATTTTGGCGGGTAGCGTCAACTAGCATAAATACAATACCGAAGCTTTCGACAACTAAGCTGTGGGCGTTTTTAAAAAGGAGTAATCAAATTTTTGGAAGAAACAATGACAGAGAAGGGAAGCATATTTATTAAGCTATTTCATCGTTATTTCTGCAAAGTAGTACGAAATAAAACATTTGATAAATGCTTTTCAAGAAAAACTTAAGTATGTCCAGTAATTTTTGACAAGATTTACCATATTTTATTCCAAAGATGAAAGGTATTTTCTTACTGAAGCATATAAAAGGTCACTAACGTTCTTCGTGTTTTTTTTTTAAATTAGCTATTCATACCTAAAATATAGAAACTAAATACTGCCACAATGAATTCTATCAAGTAAAACATTTTATTCTATTTTGATTACACCCATCTGAAACACAAAGTTCAGTATCCTTTCAACGACACTGCCGCATATTTGCGGGATTTGCAGTAATATTTCCGCATGAAACATTCATCAGGGTACCAAGACACCCACCATGCAGCCAACAAACCGTGTATCATTTTACATATACACGGTAGCACAAAAGTCACTACACCCTTTGGAACATTTATTACACAGCTAATATCGCTATAATACTATGTTCCATAGTAAGTGATGGAAGTGGAAAAGAAAATCTTGAAGTTTCATTCATTATTGATGATATGGATTTGAAGCATATTGTAATCGAAATTTACACAGTTATCATTTCCCAAAAACACCAATATATTACAAGTACCAACGAGCAAAGACAGTAGATACTCAATTCTTTCGCAATGGATCGTTAGTTGCAGTACAGAGGGATTTCGTAAGTACATTTAATTAACAAAGGCCTTCCAGACATGGTATTATTGAAATAATTTCAAGATTCAAAGGTTTCGGCTCAACAGCAGACAAAAAACCCTCTGGCGGACCGAGATCGGTACGAAATGCAGGTGTAATTCAACGTGTTTCACTGAGTGTTGCAGCATATTTATAAACGTCGATTTAGCAACGCTCAAATCAACTGGCAAATTTCTGAAGCTCATTTTACAACGCCTTCTAACAAAAGATTTAAAGCTCTTTCGGGATAAAATGCATAACACAATTGTTGAAGTTTGCAGACCATCAACAAAGAAAGGCATCGCACGGGCATTTCCATGGAGGATGAATGATGAGACATTAACCTCACACCTAATCATGTCTGATGAGACCCATTTCCACATCAGCAGGCATGTTAAGAAACAAAACTGTCGATTTCGGTGACATGAAAACCATTGGATAATCCTTGTGCAGCCACCTCATGCACAGAAGATTACCGTCTGTTGTGGCATAACGAGAGCAAAAATCATCAGTCCGTACTTCTTACAGGATGTTGATGGTGCAACCGTTGCCGTGAAAGGAGACAACTATGAACAAATGATACAGGAATATTTATCGTCACAATTGGAAGATTTGGACTCGTAGAACTCGTGGTTCTAACAAGATGAGGAGACACCACATTCAGCAGGAGAAACAATGGCATTACTAAGGGCTGCCTTTCCTGGTCGTTTAATTTCGCGTTTCGGAGACGTTCCATGACCACCACGGTTTTTTCGTTTATCTCCTGCAGATTTATTCCTGTAAGAGTACCTTAACAGAAAGGTTTGCGTCAATGTGCCAAATACTCTCAATGAGTATTAGGAGAATAAGGCATATAAGTTTTCTGGAAACTTTTTGTGCTAAATTTAATCCAAATTCTATTAACAGGTCGTTTTCAGAAATATTTGAGCCTACGATTCAATAAATTTTGCAGAATTATTGATACAATCAAAGACATTCTTTCTCCAATTTTATTTTTTCCTCCCATATGATGCTCCCGTATTTCGGTTGTTATCCACCCCAATACTATTATTCATTTCTGTCAGCGTTGCCTATCTACGGATGCGCAGTTGATTCGTCTAAAATTTTCGTTGTTTCCTACCCTCAAAAAAGCGCGCTGCTAAACGCGCGAAAGCTTGGGTCAATAAAAAAAAGTTGATGTTTCCAACCATCCTCACAAGCTGGATCCTGGACGTCCCCAATCCTAATAAATTACTCTCAATAAGTTAAAAACAACATCATAAAAAAATCAAAAGAATAACTCCAGATGTTTTAGAAAACTTATGGAAAATACTCGGTAGCCTATTTAGAAATGATTAAACTAACACCCAGGCCACCAATGTGCCGGTTTCAAACACTTTTGATTAGTGAATCTTGTATTTGTCATTGCCCAGTAGGCGTAAGAATGAAATTGTAACAATATGTTAATTTTTAGCTTTTATTGAAGAGTGTCTGTTGCTCGTTAATGACATAAAAACCGCTCTGCTCAAGAGTTCGAAAGCTTGTGTATTAGGCTATCAAAAACACCGCAGATGTTTCAACAATTTACTTCGTCACGCCGCTACTTCATCCTCTTTCTTCTGTTTATTTTGTTTATGGACATTGCGGACGCTGGCCTTTTGGGAAACTGGTGTCTTTGCAACACCTCAAATCAAAATCAAAACAGATTTTCAAATGTCTACTTCAGTTCTTTTTTTGTATTTTGAGTCGAAAACACAAGTAAGCTCTGCCATCTCGTCATCGAGTAGCGTTAGATGTGAAACAATTTCTCGATGTTCATTACGCAATCTTTTGCGTAGTTCTTGTTGGATTCTTGCAGCTCCTCTCCTAACGAAGTCTCCGCTCACTAATGGATTTTAATTAACGGCTGTAAACCACTTACACGAAAATAATGTTCACTGAATAGAGAACATAAAGTGGACGGTATTACGGATAATAGAATACAGTTGCTAATTAAAGATAAAATGAAATGATATAACTGGTATGAAATGGAATTTTATTTTTTATTTAAATTATTGAAGAAATATTTGGCATATAAAACAGATCGTAGTAGACAGAATGGGACCTAAATTTTTCCCTTTTAAATCTGACATTCAAATTTCTCTTTCTCCTATCCAATATTGATACTTAAATATCTATGTAATAATGATGAGTGTGATGAACGGACAGACACATTACAACTATTAGTATGGTACAGACAAGTGTTTCCCGTTCTGATCAATTTGATTATCTATGTATGCCATAAATTCACTTATTTTTATATAACACTCACGTTCCATGTTGAAAAGGGTGTTGAAAGTCAGTATACAGTTGTCAGGAGCTTTCGAGTTCTTAAACACTTCTCGTCATCAGGGGAATCAATTTATAAACGATGGACCAATGAGCCTGAAAGCATTATTTTATTTACAGGAGCAGAAGATTTAATTTTAATCACCTTGTTTTTTTCTTTCCCTCCTACCATTAATCAAAGCCACCAGCAGAAACGCCCCATCGAAAATTACGGGCTTTGGTCATAGTTTATTTTAAAAGTACAGGGTGACACAAAAGTCCAGCAACAAGTACTCTCTATTATAAGTACACAGAAAATGAATAAGATAAATTGAAATTTGATTAAACAAGTTCGAAATAGTCTTAAAATAACCGTGCACAAGTTTGTCTGTCAGATCCGAGATATGCGAAATTTATACTCTTCGTTTAATCCTGTATTGTGGATACCGACTAAATTGCATAAGATATATTTCTGGATAAGGTTTGATTTTGATAAATTTTATTCGACCCAACGGGTCACTTGTCGTCTAGTAAAATAATAAAATTCAATTGATGTTCCAACAATTTAGCATGTGAGGCAGAGATTTGCCAGACCCTTTCCTTGGCTTTTGTTTATGGACATTGAAAAGCTGGCCCAGTCGTCTTTGTAACGTATCAGATCAGAACCAAGACTGTTTACCCGACATTTTTTTTCTGATTTCCGTTTGGCGTTTTGTTGTGAAACTTAAAATTAGCTCGCGTATCTCGTAGTCGAGCAGCATTTAGTTGCTTTTCAGCTTCTCGGTATTCATCACTCAATCTTTTGTATTGTTCTTGTTGATCAATTCCAGCTTCTCTCTTAGAAATATCTCCACCAGTTATTTAACGGTCGTAAATAATTCGTATGAAAAATATTTCCAGTTAAATACTATATATGGCATGACTGGTATCATAGACACCAAAGTACAGTTTTCAAGCCCTTGATAAATTTATTACTCTTGGTTGATCTGTAAAGGTAATAATGAAAAGTTATAATAGATACGAAAAAAAAATTATTTCCTAATATATTCGGTAGTTTGTTGGAAAAACATTAAAAAAATAAAGCAGATTGCAATTGACTGAACCAAAACTGAATTTTCTCCTTCGTAATACTGAGTGGCGTGACGGACGGACAGACAGACGCGTAGTTTTTATCATAGTACTAATGGACAAGCCCCGCCAAAAATGGCAGGACCAGTGATGTTCAATTTTTATGAACCCGTCTTATTTACGATAACACTGACATGAAATAATGGTATTTTTGGTATCCCTGATACGAACTGCCTTATGTGACAGTCTCGCTATTAGTTCACGAAAACAAGCCTATTTTCCTATTTATTTTCCCCTACTTAAATCATTATGAGGGTGGCAGAGAAACGAATCAACCAAGCGAGCAACAACTGTGTATTAGTATACAGTATGTCCCACAAAAACCCGAACCGAGTATTTTTCTCTCCGTATCTGTAGTAACCTTAATTAATAAGAATACCATAAGCATTTAATTTCTAGCAAAAAAATCCTTCAAAAAAAAGGTATCGGTTTTTTTGTGAGACACACTGTATTGTGGAAAAAAGATGTCAAGGCACTGCTGACTTTCCAATGCTCACTCAAAACTCCCTCTTAAATGTGTTTTAGCCAAGAGAAATCCCAGTTTTGAGCTAATTAAGAAGACGATCAAATTAAATCACCCTTAAGAACCAAAATGGTTGTCATGAGTATGTTTACTGTTCATGTTAACATTCTGTGAATAGATATGCATTTATTCACACAGTATCATGTCTAATGGATCAATCCTTAGAAAAAGGATTTTTAGGCAAAAAGTGATTCCCTTCGAAAACTCTACTATTGGCAAAAAGAATATCTCGAACTTGCTACAATGCAGGTCATTTTCCTTCCCTCTCGCAAGAGTCGTGACCTGCACTCACAGAGACTTCCCTCGCCCACTACTTTAGAGCAACAAACAAAGTTATTGCTTCAAAGGAACCTCAGGCAAGTTTTAAATTCGTCGAGGTTTTTTAGAGCAGAGCAAGCCGCCAACTCTAACTTGAACTCTACTTTGCAGCTAACGACTTTCTTGACTCTGAAAAGGAGCAACCCATACGAACGAAATGCACCGGCAACGTATAGGGCCACAAACTCTTAAAACTAGCTCGTTCAAATTACGCAGTGAAGATGTAATAATTTTCAGTGTATTAAGCCCTCGAACATTGATACTAAAAATAATAATGACTCAGGACTGATAAGTAGCGACATACATTTATCATACGTGACAATCTATGTCTTTAAATTAGTTTAGCTATGTGCTGTGGATTGCAGAAAACCGCGACGACAGACTTGGAGACAACGAAAATGACCTGCAATATTTCCTTAAGAGGAGGACGGAATACAATGAGAAAATTCACAGCTTGTATAGATGTCCAGCAGTAAGTGAAGAAACGTCTACGGCACGAGGAAAAAATGGTGTTACGTGTATCCTATTCTTAAAGCTAATGCGGACAATCATCCGTCATCAACAATAAAGGCACTTCGATCAACATCGTATTTTGGATGTCTTTAATACGTAGCAGAATTCATCGAACAAATTTATTCGAGATTTTGGGCATACCAGTATACACAACAACGTACTCAAGTTAAATCATATTGCAAATGTCATCTGACATTCACTGTAGGAATAACTTAGATTTTCTAATAAAAATGACATCATTGAAATTACCCGTAGAAATTATGTTTTACAAGAATTTTACAGCTTAGATTCGTGTTATTATGACATGCATGTTCTAAAGTGCACAAATCTTCCTTTGATATTTGACCCCATGTTATTTCAAGAAATTAACGTACTCTTATTGCCTTCGCTAACTTCTCATATCTTTACGGTTTAATCGAACCTTCAGACAACTAAAACATGCACGAATACAGGCTGATTGACTGAGCGAAACTTCAAACGAGGAAAATTGACTAGTGTGAAGATTCAATAAAAATGAATTGATCTTTGTTAGTACAAGTTGAGCTTTAATTTCAAACATTGATAATGGACAGTCATTTAGGAATAACATGCGCAAGATAAAAAGATTAAAGAAGATATATAATTAAATGATATTAGAACAAGTGGACGTTTCTCCTGGAGGCAAGATTTATAACTGTAAGCTAAGCATTTTGTGCGAGTCGTACACTGCGAATTAGATTTTTCAATATACTTCTTTTTCATGGTGGCTTGACATTTCCCTCTAAATGTTGATCATGTTTGTTGAAAAATGTTTCAACATAATGGAAATACGTTCAGATGTTGACTTCCTAAATATATTTTTGACACATACACAGCATTCGGTAATTCTCAAAACGACAAATGAAATTAATTAGTTGCCAGTAGGCATTCGGAAGGTTTTAAAATGGGAAAAATATGGGGCAAATTCAACGAACATGTTATATTACGGAACGAAGTATCCTCTCATTTTCGATTGATTTTCACTTCTGTGGATTATCTCAAATTCACCCATCATCATTACTATGATTACTGAGTTTGATGAGGAAATATGCGATAGAGTTGCCTTGAATCGTTATTTATTAGCGAGTTTTCTAAGCCATTCTGTAAAAAACGCTAAGCCAGTTTTACAAAAAACAATGAGTGTTTGACTGTTGAAGTACTTCGGAGAATTCAATTTTGTTGAGTTTGGTCTAACTGTTGTTTATATGTATTTTTGAAAGCTAAATAAAAAAAAATCTTACTTTTATCTATCAACGATTTTTTTGAACAATAGGTTCTTTACTTTGTAAATGGAGTTGAAAAATGGGGCATTCAACAGATGTGTGCAAAATTTCTAAAGGGTTTTAGAGCTTTGCATCAACCACAAATTATAAATGAAACCTGAAAAACTATAATGAATATATGACGTAACTGTAGAAGATTTAATGGAACAGATCTATCGCTCTTAATGGGGTTCGATTGTAGCGAAGGCAAAATTTCCATTTGTAGCTTTTTCAGGAGCGTCCAACCTGAGAGGGTAATTTCTCTTCGATGCTCCAGCAATAGTAAGCCATCATTTACTTGTACATCCCACACACTCTGATAAGGCTCTTAGTTGACCTGAAATCTTGATGAGCCGTTCACTGACAGCACCAAAATTTTCTAGTAGGCTCGCAAGATGGCCATTCAGAAAATGAGATTTGATGCTCATGGTGCAGCCAATCACTTGCAGCTTTTTTGTAATTTCTAAACTATTTCATTGTGAATTTTGGCTTGCGTATTTCCAAGAGAGTTCTTGAAAAGTCTGAGAGAGATAACCAACCATACTTCGAGAGTTATGGGATTATTCCTATGAAATGTTTGTCTTTCAAAAGGTATCGAATCAGTGGACCATTAATGACTGCGGCTTTGATTTTCTCAATAGGTAGTCTAAGAAATATACGATGTGTGTTATATTAGAAACAGTCGTATTTAGTTGGTTATGCTTACAAAAAATATTTAATTTGACCCAGGTTAATGTGAAGAGGTAAAAATAATGTTTTCACCTCTGAACCTCAGATACGGCAAAAGGAATCTGTGCTGTTCACACAGATGCAGCCTGAAGTTTGCTGGGGCAGACCTGATCTGATGGGAGAACGAAGGTAACGCTGGAGTGAATGAAACAATAATTAAAAATACTATACAGGCTCTGTGTCTGTAGAGTATGATAGTAATCACCTGTTCGCTGCGACATGCACATATCGTAGTGAATAACTGTGACGAGATGCTCACGAGTTCTGAAGAGAGAGAGAGCAACAGTCTGTACGCTGCGCTGGCAGTGAATGGTTATTCCGTGTATATGTCATTAGGAAAAGGAGGCAACATGGTCAGAGAATTTCACATTTTCGAAATAATTTTTTACCTGAATTTGTTTATATTTTCCTCGGGCTTCATACATCTTCTAATTATACGTTTATTCTATTATAAAAACAGCATTATATGTAAAACACCAAGTATTTTTGAGAAGAGTTGTAAAGCATGGAACAGCAGAAAGTTATAATAAAAGATCGTGGAATACTCCGTCGAAATCCATGAAATGGCTGCTGCCCATTACCTTGCTTGGGAGCACGACGGGTGCCAATTAGAGTTTTACTCCTACTCGATTCATTCTAGTCTGAAGCATGCACTTGGAAACTATGTTTTCGTCCAAAAATAATTTGGAACGAGAATCTGTCACGGATTGGAATTTCAGAGCTAAGCACATCAAACGTATACTGCTCCAAGAATATATTGAATTTTAGGCATTTACACGGGAGAGCCGTGAACAGAGAATGTGTACGACGGTCAGTATCTTTTAAATAGTGAGCGAGTACGATACGAGCAGTTTCCTTAAAAGGTTAAACGCATTCGGAATTTTCGTGCTTTCTGTAGCGAAGGAGTGGAAACAACACGAGGCTATTCATAACAATTCACTTCAATTTGTGTAAAAACTGCCCCTGACATCCGCAGGAAGCTCATAATGCACTTGGAAAAGTTTCCTAAAGAACTATAAGAACGTGGAACAAGAAACATAAATTTAATTCATCGGAACCCATTGCACAATTATTCTAAAAAATATATTACAAAATTATCACGAAAATAATTCCAGTAACAATGTTAGTTGAGCGATGAACTTCCTCATGAGCGGTAGTACATATATTACCGATTGTACAGCTTGAGGGAACCAGAAACAGGATCTTAGGTTGCTCTCATTTTAAGACAGATATGAAAGAAATTAGCATGGAAAAAATTAGAAATGAACCCCATGATGTCCTGCAAATTAAAGAAAATTATCGGTAATTCTCCTCAATAGAGCTAGATCCGACAATGAGAGGTGTTTAAACGATGCAACCCATGCTGCACCCAAAGTAACCAGCTTAAGAACGAAAAGCGCCCTACTATCAGTTTTTCTAGCTGTGGCGCCAGTTCCCAGTTTATCTCTCTTAAAATATTTGAATAAGTGAAAGACTCAAATTTTAGGTCTCTGAATTGAGGAAATTTTTCAAAAAGTTTTTATTAATGAAATGAAAAAGTTTATAACGCCCTTGTAGAAAAATGTGTCACATATGGTATTTTTGGGCTTTAGTGTATTGCTTTTTGAGAGCTCCCTTCGAGGATGACAACTGGCGGGTGCATCAGGCTCGAACCGTCATTAATTTGCATGACCGCCGTTTAGGATAAGACAGGCATTTAGATTGGCCAGCTAAGTCCCCAGACATTAAGCGAATGGAAAATTTATGGCACTATCTTGAATGACTAGTTAGACGTCAAGAAGATCGTCTACTCACTGAAGCCGCACTTCAACATCAGTTGCTGGAAGAGTGGTTTAAAGCAAGCCAGGTGTACATTGGGACACTTTTAGACGTAATTACTCGAAGAATCGCTAACATCATTGGGACTCGTGGAGGTCCTACACCATGAGTAACAAGTGACTAATTTTTGTCCAGGGAGCATATAAGCAAAAAAGCATGCATGAGTCGTATACAGTATAATTTCTGCTCGCATGAGACGCTTAGACGCGTTTTCGGAATAAAATTTACATGTACCTGGGAAAATTAACACCTCTCCTCAGACGCAACTTTTAAAAACAAAATATCGCTTTTTCTATCTCAAGTGTGAATTCTTGAATTTTCGTTATTCTGTTGAACAATAAATGTGTGTTAGCTGTATTTTACTATCAAAACATGTTAATAAAGGGTATTTGAAAAAGGATACTTCTAAGCCTTTAACGATGTACACTCGGCCGTATTATTAGTCAAGACTTCAAGAGGCATAAGACTACAATCAAACTTTCCAAATAACTTCATTCACTCAAAATAATTATTTCTTGCTATATATCCGTTGCAAATGAGTTTTTCCTTAGTGCTCCATTGATTTGTTGATAGTTCAAACCAGACGTAAATGCTGCGTCAAACTGAGTAAAACTCACACGTGACATATGTTTAAAAAACATTCTCAATAAACATACATATATAACACTTCCGCATCTTATCGTAATTCCATACATTCATTACAGCACAGTTTTAACAAAGAGCAATTGAGAGAAATTAGATAACGATCTGCAACTTCTGGGCTGGGAGGAACAGAGAACAAAAGAGAGAACTTCCCAAGCTTAATTTAGAAAATAAAGACCAGTTTCTAACGAACTACTGTGATTTATGATTAGACTTACGTTAAAAATTCTAAACAATAATGTTGTGATTTCTAATTCCCCTAACTAGATTAAAATAATCTTGTCATATGTTTTTCGTACGATCCGCTAAACCTAACGAATTACCTAGCGACCAAGGGATTCTAAAGTAATCAGTGGGGACTGAAGGGTAATGCGAAGTTATTCGAAGGGACTTATAAATTTGGAGACAATGAAACGTTTCTTTTCCATAGGTAGTAGTGAAAGTCGTTCTCCTTCTTAATAGCATATTATACTATTATGTCATCAACAGAAAGGCCAGCAATACAAGCCATGTCAGAACCACCAGATTACAGTTCTTAATTAAGCCATTCGACATAGAGGAGGTAACCATCACGTGAGCCATCCTCTCTACACTGTTACCAAATACTGAAAATTTCTCAAACCAGAACCTTAGTAAATAACCTGACGGAGCGAAGACTTGCTATCAACGGAATAGCGGCAAAGGTTTTCGTAATATGAGCTCGGATATATATGTACTTATTTTGATCAGTGCCAATTTTCAAGTGCTTGATACCAGAAACAGATACGTTTTCCAATATATGTTTGCATTTCAAATTAGCAGATCATATTCAACAATTTTAAGGAATGATCTTCGTGTTGAAAGTTTTAGAAAGCGTGAACAGAAGTTTCTTTACGCTTGTAATTCAAACTTCCTCACGAGTGGGGCTCCACGCTGCTGATAGGCAGTTCAACTCCGCATCCACGTACTGCATGAAGTGACGAACACATCTTTGATGTGCATAATCGCACACGCTCCTCTTGATGAGCGATGCCAAACACTCCTCTATAAGAGGACGATATCTCACCAACCCTCACTGCTGCTTCTCACTACAATACAATAAGGTTTGTTCACATGTATAAACCCTGTTAAACGCTCCAATTAAAGTGTTGGTAAAGGGGTGCACACCATGGGAATGATCTCCGTTCGATGAACAACTGATTGTGTCTTTGCGCTCCTCTTTAACTGGCTAAATCAATTCCTTCAGCGTATTGGATATAGTTGAAAAGGCTTATTTGCTATTTTTATTCTTATTGTACTTAATTAATTTCGAGCATTAATTTTAGCATATAATTCTTTTGATCGCAATCTATTTTATATCTCTATTTCTTATGTAGTAGTGATCTCTTTATCTGTAAGGAAAGAAATTATTGTATGCCAGGAGAGCAGGAAGAATTAACATGGAGAATGTTCACAAAAAATGTTACGATAAATAATACAACTCTAAGGCCTTATCACGTTTGATTGGACGGTGTAATCGCAGAAACTTGCAGAACTACGTATCTTGGGCAATTACTACGTTAACTTCAATAGTCAAAACGAGGGGAAAATGATAACCATGGGCCATGTACGACGCAAGTCGCAGTCTCAGTGATACGCACTGGGATCCACAGTCTTGATTTTATGCTTCGAGAAAAACATTGATACGTATACAAATACGTTATACTTGGTAGATTTCCATCACAAATCGTAACAGAGTTTTTCAGCGAATCAATCACAGCGTTGATTTATTTAAACTTATCACCGCTTTAAACGAATGTTTTCTCGGTAATGACGAATGTATTATATTAACAGTGTCACAATTTTTTAATCACTTGAATTGAATTAAGAAATCCATAGAACAACTGACTTGGCTAAAAGTGACTTAAAGGGAACGGATGAAGCCCATTTCTGTAATTTCTTGCTTGTTAATCTTATTTTTGCACAGTGGAATCAACGCTATAAAACGAGCCTAAACAAGCTCCGCGGCCAAGAAATTAGTCACCTAGCTATTATTTTTCGAACTCAAGTTATTTTCTATGTTCATCAATCGTTTTTTTCAAAACAATGGCCAAAGTTTAGACTACATACATGTACTGAATAGGCATAATTTTTATTCATTACTCGCATGGTATAGACGTTTTTCTTAATCGCTCCGCTACGATATAACAAAAATAATATGTATCGGAATGGCAAAAAAGGGGTTATTACATTTGGTCAGTTTAAGGGACACACACTTAAGGAAGTAGTGGAATTTACTAGTGTTTGATGCCGCAGTCTTATGCGGGTCTTCCAGCAATTCAAACATTCTAACCGATGAGGATCGCCGTCGTGTATCCAGAATTGTTGACATAGTCACTTTGAATCAAGGATGCAACAACTGCGAAAGACAATGAAAGCCCTTCTGCTGTAGTTTCTGAACGAACTCTTGGTAAAGAACTATATGCAATGCAAATGGTTGAGGTGAGCTCTTGCGCACAAGATCACTTGTTTAAACTGGGCCAAAGAACACGCACATTGAACTGTGCATGAGTCGAGAAGTATCGTGTGGTCCGACGGATCAAGATTCTGTCTCTATAGCAATGGCGCCTACCGTCGTGTTCATCGAAGACCTCATGAAGCCCTTAACGAAGGCTGTGTACATGGGGCGGTACAAGGACCAGGAAGGTCTGTTATATTCTGCAGTTGTTTCAACTACCTAAAATTCTTGATTGAGCTATCCGTCAAAATGAACCAGCGTCGCCACATTGAGCTACTAGATAACCAAGTTTTGTCGTTCGCACAGTATCTAAATGACGAAAGCCATGCTGCTTTGCCTATTTTTCGGGATGACAATTGCTGAGTGCATCGTGCAACAACTACTACTAATTAGTGCGACCGTCATTCAGGATATGTTGGACATTTACAGTGTCTGGACATAAGTGTTTGCAGAACTTTTTATGTGTTCATGGTAGAGTACAAGTAGCTCAGAAAGCATTTATTTCCCAGAAGATGCAGACAGGATAGAACAAAATTTGTCGACAACCAGAAAATCACCTAATGAAAACAAATTGTGGGACAAAAGCATTCGGTCAAAGTCATGAACAAGTCTTTAATATTTAGTGTCATGACTTTTATTTGCAATAACAGCGTGGAGATGGGAATTGTAACTGGAAAAATATTTGACTGTTCGTTTGTGGTACCTTGATACATTTTTGTATGCAGATGATCGTCAAATTAGCAATGCTCTTTGAGCTCCTTCTCTGCACAGCAGTTTTGAATATTAGCCCTAAATTTTCAACAATATTGATGCGCTTGGCTAGGCCACTGAAGGACACTGATTTTCTCATTCGTGAGTTATTATTTTGGTAATTTCCCCATATGTTTGGAGTCAAAGTCTCATTGAAAGATCTACTTAATTACCCCAGCAGCAGACTTTTATCATACTAGGGAGCAGTTTCTACTCCAGTATCTGCCTGTGCATATAACTATCCATTTTTCCATCATTGATGTAGAGTTCCCTTGCACCACGGAGATTAAAACAGCCCCGTACCATAATGCAGCCACCTTCATGCTGGACGTTAGGGATAGTGCTCATGAAATTATAGGCAACTCCTGTTTTCCTCCTGATAACGGTTGTTTCGGCCGAAAAGCTCAAATCTTTTTTCATCGGTCAATTACAACTCGTTCGCTCCGACTCTTGGCAGATTGGAGATTGCCCAAGCCTCGTGATGCTTCCAAACTATTGTCCCGACAGTTGAGTATGGAACTATTGCATGCCCGGCAATCGATCTTTCACCATGAAGTCAAACTATTTGCTGTCGAATTGGTTTGAGTATTTCTTTGACATTCGGCATTGTATCCACTGAGCATTCATCCTCAACAAAACCAGGAGTAGCAATATTTGTGCTGATATATTTACTCGTTCATTACACGGGCTTCTGCAAGTTTTTAGAAGCTTCATAATAAGTTTTTTCGATCAAAAGACTCAAATTGTGCAATAAAATTGCCACGATTTAATATGATATCAATTTGGACAAATACTTAGTTTGGCTAAATGCTTTTGTCATGTACGTTTTTTTTCTCAGTTTATTTTATGGTCGCCAATATATTTTATTTTCAATGTTGTTCAAACTTTATGGTATGCATATTTTTTTGAACTATCTGTACTTTTAGCTCGAAACAACTCGTTATATGCGAAACGCATAAAAAATAGTTGCTCAGATGCTATGTCATGCCGCTGTAGATTGGCGAGCTGAATCCCTTGACGGACACTTGTAGACCCAACGTCGCATACAGTTATTGCCATTATTCGTGCTTGTAGAGGTATTGGACCATAATATTAGGAGGGGGCTAATTTCTAGTCCGTGGGGTTTTGTTACCTTCGTTAAACAGACCGGAACCATACGCTTTCAGACCTCCTTTGTATTCAGTCAGGGATTGTGTTGCTGATAAAGTCTATCAACAACGAAAATACAGTATCATTAATGATGAAAAAGATTACTATTTTGATAACATTCTATGGCCAGATGAGACAAAAATCGACCTGTTCGGCAATAATTACAGTAGGATTGAATGGCGCAAACCGTAGACGTCCATACAACGACGGAACACCCTGCCCACAGTGAAGCATGGTGGGGGAGGCATCATGTAATTTTTAAAAGAACCATGAATTCGACCAATTTCTGTAAGACTTTGTCCGAACAAATGATGCATTCTATTCAGATGCTCCGGTTGAAAAGAACGAAACTGGTATTTCAAGAAGGTAACGACCCTAATAGCAAGTCGAAATACTCATCTGAGTGGGTCTGTAGTAAGAGGGTCGCGGTTTTAGACTAGCCTTCCCAATCCAATCGCCAGGTCTTAATCGACTTGAAAATGTTTGGAAACAGTTGAAGATGCAAGTTGGAATGAGGGAACTTTAAAATCTGACTGCATTGTAATAATTCTGCCTTGATGAATGGGAGAAAATACCTCCGGACGTCTGCAAAATCCTCACTCTCCATACCAGCGGTTGTAACAATCAGGGCTATGTGACGAAGAAGTATTAATAAAGTTGAATGTTATATTACAAATGCTTAGTTATCACCCTGTTTTCCAATTTTGGTCGTTTTGGGAACAGTTTCGAATAAATTCTTGTTCACTAAACATTCCCTAATGTGTTTGTTCTTGCCCTTTCTTACGTAAGATTTACAGTTCTCCAAGGATTTTCGAAGTATGTTTAGTTAATAGTGAAAAATGTCAACTATTTGGTACGTTACGAATACTCATCTGACCCACTGTATTCTCACATATTGGAGCAGAGTCGCATTCCAAGTGAGGAGCTATAATTCCAAAAACGCAAATGGACGTTACTGGAAGATATCGACCAAGACACCGGGCAAAATTTACACCAACTGGTTTATGAACTACAATATCAATGTTTTCCCGTGTCCAAGCATAACCCTGGACCTCAGTCCTCTTGAACATTTTTGTGGAACATTGAAGAAGAAGGTTCACCTGTGAAGTAGGAAGAATCTTGAAGAACTGAAGAGAGTATGCGTTGAAGAATAGGATTATCTATCACCGCAAACGAACGAACGCTTCCTTTCATCACATGAAAGACGTCTCTGAGCAGCAATTGCAAACAGAAGTTTCATAACTAATTGTTAAATATCAAAACTGTTTAGTTGAACACTATTTTCCTTTGTCATGTTTCCTTGTTTAACGTGTATATGAAATCATATACTTTTATTAGAAGAAATTATATTATAAGAATCATTCTGTATGGTAAAATGTTCATTTGTGTGAGTTCTGAGAATGTTGGCAAGCTAGATGTTTAATAAAAAAATAAAATCTTCCGTATGTAATTACTTCTTTTCTCTTATTGTAATTTATCATCGATAAATACTGAATGTCGTAAATAAATGCCCGGCAAGAAATTATAACTTTGAGCAGCACGCTTTCGAGCCTTCTTCTGTTGAAAAGTTAGGTAGAAAGACCGAGCTTTGAGGCGAAAGAAACAAACAAACAGGATTTCACCCTACGAGCGCGGGTTGCAGACGTTCGGTTCTGAGCGGCGACCGAGGCGGCGACATCGGCGCAGCGTGCTTGAGTAGCTGACGGAATCGACTCCGTCACGGGGGCTCCTTTCTTTTTCCTTAATACTTTTATTTCCCTCTCTGCATGTTTGTGATTGAGTGCTGTTAAATAACTTCTTTTAAATTTAACTATATCTTTGAGATTATAAGTTTCTTATGGCTCACCTTAGAACGTTCGGATATATCCTCCATTTGGGTAGTTTATACAGTTTGTTTCAAGGTCTAAATTAGTTAAAATGGAGGATTTGAATTCCTTGTATTCTAAACTTTTCCCTAGCAGACCAACCCTTGACTCTGCCTCCTGTTCGTTAATTAAGTGAACCTAATTTCTACTTCACCCTCCTTTTTGGTAGGGTTTCCGTAATTTCTACTAAATACCTCCTAAAAGTGGCAAATTGCGCCTACTGGGCTGTCCCAGTTAAGCGTAGATGAGCGGTGTGCCATATTGAAAATAAATTCGTGGTATTAACGATTGTGCCCATACATCGGCAGGCCACACCGTTGGGAGCTCACTACTTTATGTTCTGATTCCAGTAAACACCGGAACCGGAAGATCGGATGTCGTGTTCGCCACCATATTCCCATGACCCCCTTGTTGTGGAAGAGAGATCCTGTCCTGCAGCCGATCCTATCATGCAGCTGACCCTGTCCTGCAGCCGATCCTGTCCTGCAGCCGATCCTGTC
>VOMN01119804.1:0-38725 GCA_014899125.1 Orchestia grillus | reverse complement strand
AATGGTGCCTATTAATTCCCTTTCATTCAGTTACATTACATTTCAAAAATCGCCGTAGTGGTCCCCTTCAGCTCAGTAAATTCTATGGAAATTCTTGTTCCTAGATGATCTGGAGTTATCCTCGTGTGAACCTTGTGTGGACTTTGTGTGAACTTTGTGTGGACCTTTTGTGGACCGTGTGTGGACTTTGTAGGGACCTTGTGTGGACATTGTGTGGACTTTGTGTCGACTTTGTGTGGACCTTTTATGGACCGCGTGTGGACTTTCTGTGGACTAGATGGTCCAAAATTATCCTTGTGTGGACCAAACAATAGCAGTTTGAGCGAGCGTTCGAACTTGCATAATGCCGTTGCCCCTAAGGGATAGCGTATGCCTTGCAATAAAGCATGTGCATTTTGTCAGGCAATATCCATTACTCAGTAAGCACAAATCGTGATATCATTTGCTTTAGATTTTAATTTTTACTCACGATGGTTACATTTCACCATTACAAAACAGAGATTTCATTTTATTACAACACAGTTATTATGAATTTGTTGGTATGACGCAAGCGAAACAATTTTCTTCTCGATCAGACGCGGAACTTTTTTCGGCATCGAATTATTCTTGTGTTGAGGATGCGCTGCAGATGATGGCAGGTTGCCGGCATTCAGGCACGTGAAATTCCTTAATTAAAACTGTTCCAATAAGTAGAAATATTTTTAAATTGAAACGAAAGGCGCTCTGTTATTGGCACCCTGCGTTTTTTCTCTAAAATGTAGACCGCGTGCCGCGAATGTTGAAAAATAAGAACCCTGCAGAATTTAAAGCGTTCTCTTCAGAAAAGATTTCGCTTATGAATTGAGTTTATGATTATTGTTTCGCATGACAACGTTTCCAAGAAACTTAAGTCTCCTAAACTGTCTTCACAATTTTATCTGAGTCTCTCTCGGGCGAACTCCGAAAAAAGTCATTCGCGAAGTTCATAACGAGAAAAATTTGTTTGTATATAGTTCGCCTCGAACAAAAAAAGTAAAGTTTCATTAAATTTCTTTGCAAACTAAAAGTGGAATGGCTTTCCCGAATTCCTCTGAAGGAAAACACTAGTTAAACATTTGAAGCATTTAAGTTCGTACCCTGGCACATAATTCTACAAAGTTCATGTAAAGGTGAATAATTATAAAACCCGTAGCGAAAAGAGCAATGACGGATGACTGCTCACAGCAGTCATGGTCAGGAAGTTTCACTTCGCCACGAATGAATAAACGCGTTGTGTAAACGCGTCGTTCCTTTCCGTAAAGTGTGCTGCCCTTACAAGCGTTGGTATGACACTGCCGCTGCCGGTCTGATCTTTCTGTTGTATGAGAATTTTGTATTCACGCTCCACAACGTGTCTGAGATGTCAGCAGCATCTGCGACTTTAAATCCAAGTTTCGGAAGTTTGATCTTGAGGAAGGCTGAGGCGTGCTGTGTTGATTCACGCGAGCGCTGGTTTCATATTGGCGGAATCATAAGTGAAAAAGCATGCAATCTACTTTTTTTCAGTTGAAAAATGACCTCTCGTGTTTTCTAGAATCATATTATTTTGCGTATCACTGATACGGACTGCCTTCTCTGGCACAGTCTCGCTCATTAGGAATACGGACCCGATGATCTGGACTCGATGATCTGGATTTCCTCATATTTAATTCCTTAAAAAGTGGATACTAAATGAATACGTGCACCATGAGCATTATTAAGATAGTTAAATTTAAGCTTATTAAGTTACGTATAGTTCCTCAAAATTTATCCACAATCTAATGTACACGAACAAAGTAATAAAATTATTCGGTTTGCAATCGTGATGCATTTATCATTATCAATGAGAAAATGAGCAATATCAATAATGTGTGAACATATCGCGAAATACCTCATTGGAATCAAATTTGCATAATTTGCATAAATTTAAAATTCACTTGCCCCACCCTAGACCAGTTGGGTTACTGTCGTAAAGGCCTCGTTTGAGCTTTTGATGATTCTTCTTCAGCACCTAATAAATATACAAAACCAAATACAGTAATTCACGCACTTTAGTCCCAATGAGCCGTAGCCAGGATGCGATGGAAAACCCTTTTTTAATTACTATGAGATAAATTTTTAATTTCTGACCTATGTTATTACTAAAGAATATGCACGGCTTCGAACAAGCAAGATGTCCAGAATTTTAGTATAATATGACTAAATAGTTAGATTAATAAAGAGAAGACGCTCATTATCTTCGTATTTATTTTCCTAAATGTCGATAATTTTCTCCAACATTGATCCTTTACAAAGGAAACTTTAAATTTTATAAAATTTAAGTGAATTCTCAACATTTTGAGAGCTCAAAGTTTCAGTGGGGACATGGAACTGTTGACCTTTCCCCTAAAATCTACAAAAATAAAACACCTGAGAGAGCTCGGCACTAATCCTGATCAGTTCAGTACAAGTTCAATAAGATGAACGAAAGCTCGGCCATTGGAGTAAGGTTAGAGCTCCGTTAGGACCGCGCATGCTTTTTTAATAGGTGATGAATAGGCAGGAACGGAAGCCAATTGCTCGTAAGAGATGAACCTGAGAAATTTAAGTCGCTGAAGTGCAGCCGTACGTCACCGTTCCAAAGCGATGGTGAATTGCAAAAGCGATGAAAAAATAGGCAAACAAATGTGATTTCGTTTGTTCTTCTTAGCGAGGCCAACCGATTTTTCATTTGACGGCAAATTGGGCTTTGAGAGGAGAAAATGAATATCAAACCTCCTCGGAAAACTCCGAAAGTTGATGAAATAAAGATTGTAGTTTATGACATTTGAAAAGTAGCTTATTGCTTCTGAAGATAAAATAGCGTGGAAATTTACTACCGAACCTAAAGAACGAATAAGAAATAGTCGACGATCTGCCCTTTCAGTCATGCATTACTACACTACAACTTGACATTCGCATGCTGAGGTGCTGTTCAACGCTTAACAATTGTCAAGAACAAATGTGTTGGCTTCTTAATTCGTGGGACACTTAACACGCTCAAGACCGCACTGTCCCCACCGCAATACTTCCTCAGGGCATTTTCTGAATTTCAAGTCGCTTCATAAAGTTAAGGGATGGAAACAGTATATCTCACTATCCCTTGCGCAACTACTGAGTGGCAGTCATACACTGAAACTTATGCGAGTGATAGTCATACACTGAAACTTATGTGACAGTCATACAATGAAACTTGTGTTAGGGGCAGTCATACACTGAAACTTATGTGAGTGATAGTCATGCACTGAAACTTATGTGAGTGACAGTCTTACCATGAAACCTATGTGAATGACAGTCGTACTTTGAAACTTATGTAACAGTCATACACTGAAACTTATGTAAGGGTTACGCACTGATATTTTAAGTGACACTCATGGATATAAACTTTTTGAGTGACAATCATGCACTAAAACTTTCGCTTGACAGACCTATGTTGAAACCAAAAAGTAACAGCTCTTCATTGAAACTATTGAATGACAGTCATACATTGACATTCTTGAGTAACGTTCCTACATTCGAACCTAAAAGTAACAGTGACATCTTGGAATTTTTCTTAATATTGTTGAAATTATATTTTTTCATTTATGAGATAAACAGCTGTATCGCAAGCAAAATCTTTGCGAGTTCACATTGTACTGATATTTATTCATAGTGTGCTGCACTTGTATCACCTAAATAAGCAGTAAATGTTATTTTACCATATTATCAACGTAATATTTCTACGGCGTGGTATATCTCTATACTGATAATATTACGTGCATGCTAGCACGTATAAAAATATGTCAACAGATATATTTCATGTTACTTCCAATCATTGCATTTTTTTAAAGCCCTCCACTTGCAACCAGCTCGTTAAAAATGCAATTTTTATTTTTTTTTAAAGTTAAAAACAAAATTTTATAGCGGATATTAAAAACAAGGATCTGGTGACGGGTCAATGAACAAGGATCCGACCAGACTTGCCTTTTAGATACGAATTTTGTAATCAAACATCCTCTCAATTCTCGGCACGGCATCCGATGAGGGTATGTCAACCACGTTTTTTCACTCCATCTGGTAAATCGCAAAGTAATCTGTGAAAACTGTAAGCTGAAATTCAGAGTCTGAATATCGAAATTCTCCGCTGGTGAAAAAACTCATACATCCTCAAACTTGCTTCCACTAACATAAAATGAACATTTTGTTCATATACAAGTCATCAACGACTCTAGGATCGACTATGTACTTATAATTTTAAAAATGCGTACTGTATAAACTACAAATTTACTTCAATCACAAATCTTAATTACGTATTAACAATTTTAAAAATATATATAAACTACAAGTTAGAATCAGTCTCAAATTCTCCCTCCAACATAGTCTACCCAGCTTAACGTTTTTGCCGGGGCATCTTTAATTATACATATGATAACCCTAAATTTTGGCCTCCGATGGCCAGATATCGCCGCCGGCTAGCTCGTTATGGATGGAGATACGAAAAAAATTCCCTGATAAAGAAACGAAAGTTAACGGAATTCTCAATGCGTTTTTCTCCTTATAATGTTTTTTCCTAAAATAATTTCACCTGCTCGCAATTCTATAGATGGTGCAGCAACTAGCTCTGGAGCTTGAAACTTGAACGTTCTATTGAAATCTCCTTCTTGCCCAAGACTGTTTCCTCCACATGGCTCTGCCGCTGCGCCCCCAGCTGGAGAGGCTGGAAGCAACCGCTTCAAGGAAGGGTTCACGTAAGGCAAATAAATTCTTCAGAAATGCGCGTAAATTGCAGCAATTGACCTCGCGTTATTGCAAAATGAACCGACTTGTTTCCAGCACGACTGGAGTCCTCCAGATAACGGAACTGCCCTGGCGCTACCCACATCTGTTTCTTGCTAAACTCTGTTTTCTGACAAAGATTTGGGGGGGAAGGGCTCTGTGGGGAAAGCTCAACAAGAAACCGAAAATTATAGTACGAATGTCAATAGGAACATTTGGTAATAGCTTCATACAAGTCACAATCAATCCTTCTTCCAGATGCCGCTGTACGTGAACGGAAGTTGAGCCTAGCCTTCTGCGCAACGGGTTTTGGCGTAACACAAGTTTGAGCAAGACCAAGATTCCGGCAGTGCTCCAGTAATGTTCCGGAGCTCTTAGCGCTCTCGTTCAGTCATGCGACCCAAAACACGATTCAATTGCCAAGACTTTCTCAGCAGAAGGTGAAGTTTAAAGGCAAAGCTATAGAAGAAACGCTACCAGAGCTTCAGATGAAACAATGGAAATACAAAGGCCATCCCGTCTCAAAGTTTTGCGTGTTTGTGAAGCACGAAATCAATTTTTCGACGGGAACGTAGAATGGATGTTCGAAGATCAAATGTTACCTTTTGGAGCTCTGGAAAACATGCACGACGATAGTAAATAATTTTTTCTGACAGTACAAGTTAGTAAACCAGCGACCTGCAGGCATTTTAAACGTACCGAGGCCGATTTTGAAGAAGCAGTGGAAGCGTTAAATAATTATCACGTGCTAAAAATGTGTGAGAAGAATTTAAGGGTACAAGTTAAAATGCCAAAATTAGGGAAAGGAAGCTATACGTAGGTCTCTCTCAAATTGCTATCACAAGTGGTAGAAGAACATAATAATTTCATATAGACTATGAAGTATCAGTAAGCATGACTAAAATAAAGCACAAGTTTAGATGAGTATATGGGTGAAGAAGCCTTAAATGAACAGCTCTGTGTTTGAATAGAGACTGTGTTGTAGACCTCGAAGTTTACTGAACATTGCGATGGAAAATTTGATTCGTACGTTTTCCTAGTAAATGACTCTTACATATCAAATCCCTCATGTTCGTCGCCATTAATTTTCGTGGCAAATCTAAAGCCTCAAAATTAACTACATTAGCCAGATAGTAGATAATAAGAATATGATTATAGAATCTGGCGGATGACTTGAAATTCACACTCTTTTAGCATAAAATAAAGATTTTTTCAAGTTGGTCGAAGAAACTTCTGAGCATCATTTTACTTTGGAAGCAGGTACTTTCAGCCGGAATGTTTTGCTTGACCTACTTCCGCTCCGAATTATTATCTTTCTCAACTATAAAACTGCATTGTTTAAGAAATAATTATACCAACATTTGGAGTACATTTGGAGTCTTAAAAAAAGTGACATACATTGAGGGTCAAAAAAATGTATTCCCCGTTTGGAAGTCAATAATTCCAAAGCAAAAACACTAACATTCACGAATTCCGTTTGGAAGTGCAGGGAAACCATTAAAATAGCAGTCGTGGGTCGGTGGCGCTTGATGGTAATTTTTGTGTGTGAGCGTGCCCCTTGATTTGAATTTATTGAATCACAAACAGAGAGTACTTTTCGAGTATTCAAGTACCTTCTGTGATTTCAAAGTTTCACTAAGCAAAACAAGTATTCAATAGCAGTATTCGAATCTGATTGCATCATTTGACATAGGACGCGACAAATTGCAGGTTCAGCTTCTGAAAATATAAATTTTTCTGTTCCCTAGTTGATACAACCTGTGGTTTACTGTTATTCTTTTGTCTGTACCAGCCTGCATCAGCTTAATCTCCTTACGCCACACTTCTACGATTTGTACTTATGAATGCATTAATCCTCCGTCTTGTCCATGTCATGTCGTAGGTCAATATCGTACACAAGTCCCGCACCTCGTCATGTCGTACGTCAACATCGCGCACAACACAAGTCCCGCACCTCGTCATGTCGTACGTCAACATCGCGCACAACACAAGTCCCCCGCCTTGGCATGTCGTGCGTCAACATCGTACGTCAACATCGTGCACAACACAAGTCCCCCACCTTGGCATGTCTTGCGTCAACATCGTGCACAACACAAGTCCCCCGCCTTGGCATGTCGTGCGTCAACATCGTGCACAACACAAGTCCCCCGCCTTGGCATGTCGTACGTCAACAAGCTATGCTCGCATGTACGACACTGAGGACAAGGCCTTACGGTGGACCAGGCCAGCCGAGTGCCGAGGTAAGCAAATTACGACTCGAGTTTGCTTCTGTCAGGCCCAAAATCGCTTCCAGGGCTTGTTCCACTCAAGAAACTCAGCTCTGAACGAGACGGGAAGTTAGGGCTGATGCCCAAAAACTGGAAGACGCCGCGTTGTAAGAGAGGCGAAAGTTCCGCTCAAGCAAGTGCTGCTTGGTTCCCCCCCTGATCGAATAATTGACTTTCACTGAGCCATTACAGACTGGCAACGTCGTTAGATCAAAGCTTGTACAACATCGAGGATATCTCATCTGCTATATTTTTTCAGAACTTTACGCGTTTTTCATGCATTTGTATGAGTTGTTCAATAATTACAAGCCGCTATGCTATTTCCATAAGATCGTTCGCATTTCATGATCTGTGTTCGTGATCTACGTGCGATTATTTACTATAAGTTCGAAATACCATTTTTTTAAACTAAAATCTTTTGAGCTCAGCTCAACCAGCACGACAGATTTCCCTGGAAGAATATTCAGAGGCTTTTCTTTTATTTTGGAGCGAGCCGCAGCAGTTTTCTCGAAGGCCTCGTTCGGACTTCTGATTATAACAAATGCCTGTCGTTATCCGGCCCGTATCTAAATTGCCGAGCGCTCAGCAGCAATCACTTCACTTAGCTTCCTCCGGTGGCCCTCGCTTGAACTCTCCTCTTCAGATCTCGAAAAGCCAAAAACCGAGAAAAACCGCAGCTGTCTGTGGCTTCCGTGGGACCTCAGCCAAGACCGCAGCTGTCTGTGGCTTCCGTGGGACCTCAGCCAAGACCGCTGCTGTCTGTGACTTCCGTGGGACCTCAGTCAAGACTTTTGTGGTGAAGAGAAGTACGAATAAGTCCGTACATATGTCAAAACTACACAGCAAACTTATTACTCTTTAGGTTTTTAGATGGAAATCAAGTTAACATCTAGTTTTTCGCCTTCATTTCAGCTTTACTTCGATCGCTACAGCAAGCATGTAATTTTGATAGAACAGGTTATTCGATGCTCTTTGTTTCAATTTTTCTTCGCTTGAATTCATCTGAAAATCAAAATCTCGTCGAAAGTCGAAATTATCTGCACATGAAATTTTAGAGGATTTTTCACTAGATTTTTCAGAGCGACCGGGAATTTTTTAATAGTGTGCTGCATTCATGCGTTCAATTTTAACTGGAATTTCCACATTTAAAACTAATTGAAAACGGAGCTGCTGTGGAAGGCTTACGAACTGAATTCCCTGCCAGAATTTGCAGCGGCGTCGCACTTTCGCCTTTCATGTAAAATGCAACAAATATGCAATATATACTCGCAAAAATTGATTTTACATTAGTCAATTCACCCGTTCGATTTTGATCTATTTTGGATAGAGAGACAGCGTTCAACTTCACAGTATGTATTAAATGAAGGTCATAATTAACACGAGTCAATGGAGAGGTATGGGTGTGGCACAGTGTCAACAGAACGTGCATGCATTTTTGTGTACAGTAGAACGAAATTGTGTTTTACAAAGTTTCTTATGAAATAGTTATCACCATACGGTATCTTACTCAAGTATTTCATTTTCTGATATTCCTGAAAATATTACCAATTTATTACACGTATTATGTTTACTGATTGCGTTTAGCAGCTCAATCCAGTAGAATTTGTTAATATTTTCCTCGTATTTTATCCGTCGACTGTGTTTGGTAACTCAATCCCGCAATAGGTATTAATATTTTCCTGGTGTTGTATTCGTCGACTGTGTTTGGTAACTCAATCCAGCAAGAAGTATTAGTATTTTCCTGGTGTTACATCTCCCGATCAATTGTATTTGACGACTTATAAAACAAAACAAGTAGACCAAAATAAACATTAAAAACACGCATGTGCGCTGTCAGCCGTGTTTGTTTTGGAACAAACGTTGCTATCTCGCACCAGATGTATTTCCCGTTGTTAAAAATATCTGATTCCATTCTAAATATTAACCGATTTGATTACTTCTTCAGTACGAATGCATGATCATGTGATTCAATATGTAAGCTTTTAAATTCATTTTTCCAGTAATTCGATCCGTCGTCATAAAAAGTGCACCTCATGCTAATGAAAGAAAATATAATTGCAAAGAATCTTCTTGTTTTTCATGAACATCATCTCGGATTTTCAACAAAGTTCGCAGGTGCTTTATTTCAGACGTGCTTACCCAAAAAAAAGGACTTTTTCTAGTTGACAAACTCATTCACGTATCTCGATTCGAACGAGCGATAAAAAACTACCTCATGAGTAGCATCAAACCTATAGATTAAAACTCTTCTTCTGTTGATTAAAAAGATCTATCTCTAGATTCCGCTTCAACACCAACTTTACGGAGCTCCTATCTGCTGGTCCACTGCAGCTCTTTTTCAATTGATTAAAACAATCAATCGCTGGATTCCGTTCCTGGACAACCAATTTTACTGGACTCCAGCTGCTGTCCGGCCCTTACGCTCAGGGAAAATGTGGTGTCATAAGTTCAGAAATTTCACAGAAAAATGTGCCTACTCAGCACAGATGGAGAAATTTATGACATACGAGTCAACAGGGCTGAGATGCACGCGTTGAAGCGATGACGTCAAGTCGAAGATAAAAACTTTTTCACCAGCGACACCGGAACATAGACCACAAAAATATACAGCGTTCCAGCGGCCCTAGAACACACATCATAACCGATGATTCAGCTTCTCGTGTAAGGGAATCTGTATATTTTTTTGTGGTCAACAAAGTTTCCCAAGTTGACACAGCGTTGATCGAATGTACTTTTAAGAGATGCATGTCGTATGACACCATTTTCGAAAACATGCGTGAGAAATATGTTGTACACCAACTGATGTACAACTTATTTCTCAATTAGGGATAATTTGAAGAGTACTTCCGATTCAACAGACGGGTGCGGGTAAACAGAGCTCTTAAGATCAGCCAGTTTTGGCCTTCTTTCGATCTCTGTAATTGCAGTCTCGGTATCTGCAATTTGGCGCTACGGGCACGTAAATTTTTCTAACGAGTCCAAAGGTTTTACACCCCCGTAGAATATTGAGACTCCGCCGGTGGGTCCAGTAGACATAGAGTTGTTTTTGTGCCGAGTTCCTTAAGCATTAGTTTTCAGATTCGCTTACTAGTTTGTCAACTCCACTCATCCGTTCGTGAAGCCCATTCATCATTTATTGATCTTATATTATCAATTCACCATCTAAGCTCATGAGTCATTTTCTTCTAATAAATTATTCAGCTTCCTTCATCAGTCGTTCAAGTCCTATCACCGTTATATGACTCACCTTCAAGAAGGTAAAAATAAATGAGTTTCCAGGAAGCGAATAATTTTCAAACACAGTTCCTACTTTTAAAAAGTCCTTGATTCAAAAGCTTCAAGATTCTTTGTTCATGAGTAGAAATTTGGATGAGCTGACAGTCTATCTTCTCGCTCCCAACGACCGCGGCGACTATATGTTTCCTAAATTATCTCGTTTGGAGCGAAGAATTTTAGAGCGTGCATGCTGAAAAGCGAAGGTCCTCAGCGCGCGGCAGCGTTCTAGTATTTCTCTCCCTGAAAGTCCCAGCTATGATTGCCAGTAAGGATGTTCTTCTGCAGTGATAAAGTCCAAGGCTCTTCTTCTCTTGATGTTTTCGACTCTTGAAGTGATGTCGCGCCTCGTAAAAGCGCTTGCTTAACGTGCATCTGACGGCGACAGAGAAGTTTGGTGTTGGTGGGAACGGCGGCGGCTTGGGGACGCGGAGTGATGCAAGGCGGCGAGGTAAATCACAGGACGATTCAGAAGAGTGATGAATACGCTCTGTTATTCGGGGTGATGAATACGCCATGTTATTTCGAGTGATGAATACGCCATGTTATTCCGAGTGATGAGTACCAGAATGACTAATACGTCCTGTTAGTCCGAGTGAGGAATACGCCATGTTATTCAGAATGATGAATACGCCGTGTTATACAGAATGCTGAATACGCCATGTTGTACAGAATGATAAAACGCCATGTTACTCAAAATGATGAATACGCCATGTTATTCAGAATGATGAATACGCCATGTTATACATAATGATGAATACGCCATGTTAATCAGGAACCATTCAACAGAAATTCATTGAGGTGAGAAAACGTGCGTGTCGACGATTGATTGTGTAGTAAAATGAATGTTAGTCCTGAAAAAGGCTCGAGTCGTAATGACTGAGGTCGGAGATTCTCGCGTCAAGAACCAATAGCTGTAACTTCAAGTCCAAATGGAGCCTTAACAGTAAGGAATAGAGTGTGAAGCTCAACTAACGCTGGTGGTAATTTTTGGACCATGAGAAACCAAGCCTGTGAAAAATAGTTCTTGTTGTTTAAGGCCCGACACTGATGAGAGCACTGATAAAAGCAAGAAATAATGTATAGAATACATCGTCAACAGTGTTGTAAATGAGCACGAGCAAAATTTAAGCTCATTGCTACACAAAGTTTCCCACATGTGTACAGTTTAATAAATGAGCACGAGTAAGCTATCGCATAACTCTTGAGTCAAAAACCTAATAGACGTACCAACTACATGCAAACCCTACTAGTTTTTTGTACTATGTGGTCTACCATATGCTGTACCATGTGCTTTACCGCATGCTCTACCATGTGTTCTACCAGGGACACTACCACTTGCTCAACCATGGACTCCACTATCTGCTCTACCATGAACTCTACCATGTGCTCTACATGTTCTCTACCACGCGCTCTACCAAGGGCGCTACCACACGCTCTACCAAGCGCTACCACGCACTCTACCACGCCGCAGTACCACGAGACACCTGAGGCGGCCAGCAGGCACCCACACCCCCGGACGCCCCTCACTGGAAGTGGTCATTACTTCCGCCACTCTCGCTGGTCAATCATTAAGGAGGTGCTGACCTTCACTCTTGCCTTACCTGCGCGCAAGTTCGCTCCCGGCTTAAGACTACAAGTGTTAGCCTTCGACTCTCGAGTCTGCAAAGCATTTTTTCATGAGAAAATGACGTTTATTTTCCCTGTGATTTCGAAGTACGCTTAATTAGTATCTGTAGAACGTATCCGACTTGTAGTAGAGCGTCGTAGAATTTGTTGTGTGTGAATGCCCGTGAGAGACGTTCGATCTTTAAGCTAACTACAAGTACGCCAAAAGTCGCTCCACACACACACACGCGTATGCAAAACGTCATGATGAAAGTTATTGAAGAGTTAGAAAACTTTTCATCAAGAAATGGAGGAAAATCCCACTGTAAAGCCGGTTAGTTGAGGACTGCATTGTTTGCGGGTTTCCTAAACAGGATTCCAATGGCTAAGTGCTCACGCAGCCTCACCCCTCTCCGCAAACAGCCTCTGCGGAGAGCAGCGCAACTCTAACAAAGAGAACTCAAGACTTGGCATTTTTTGCCGCCAAGACTCCACGGTCGTACTTCATTCCCTCCCCTCGGTACCATCGTGCAAATTTTTCGTGTCTCGGCGATAAAATGTAGCTCAAGAAGCAAACATTCGGCGAAGGAAGCAAATTTTGGCCGGGACCGAAGCGTAACCGACCGGGTCACTGGGGAAAAATATTTTCGTAAACAGTCACGTGGTACACGGATGTCATGTTCACGTGGCGACAGAAAAATCTGTAGGCCAATACACTTCTTACTTTAATTTTGCAATTTTATGCAATTCTCAGTTCGTGATGAACTGAGCTACTTAAGTACACCCGGAAAATATTACGAATACAAGAATGGTAGATATGTCCATTTGAGTTTCGCGACTGATCGAGTGGTAGTTTTATTTTGTACTGGAGATGAAAGCAAACGATAAGCAGAATGCGATTCACAATTAAGTTCCATTTAAATTTGCAGGTCACACTTTTTCAGGAGTGACTCATTAGTCTGAGTACATAATTTTTACGAAAAATTGTACAACTGGCGCGTAAATTGGTCAAGTTTTCAACGCTTGGAACTAGGGTACACCTGCTGTCATAAAACTTCAACACGTGAATAATTAAATTCAAAATCGCTGTGTTCTAGATTTAATATATTTAATGTGAGAGAAAGAGAATTCTTCTTGCAGATAAGAACTATTTAACTGGGGCGCATCCAGGATATAGCGTTTTTAGTAAAGCACAAAGCCAGGAAAATAACCCAAAAAAAGAGTATCTGAGTAATAAGAAATGCATTACTATTCATCAATGACCTCTGTGCCCTTCGCCAGGGTGCAATGTACTGCACCTTCGTCCAATAATTTTGAATATTTTTGAACAGTGTCGACGAAAATGAATCAGCATAAAAAAAAATATAAGTAAAGCAAGAAATTACTGACCCAGTAACACTAAGTTTGAAATTTTTAGCAGTTCGCTAAATGATGACCTTCGATAGCGTTATCTCAAAGTATCGTTTTCTCGCTCTTTCATTTTCAAGATAAAAACTTTAGGTTTATTGTTGTTGAAGCTCGTATGCTTAGGTCAAACTTGACTGCGTAGCTGTATGACTTGCGTTGGGGAGTGAGCGGAATTGAGGTAGCGGTATGACTTGCGTTGGGGAGTGAGCGGAATTGAGGTAGCGGTATGACTCATACTGGACCATGTAAAAGTCGTCGGTTTTCGGTTCATGTGGACCAAATTCCTATGCTAAAACCACGTTGCAGACAGTAGGAGCTCTATAAATGAAGTTTTTCATTTGTACATTATTTTACCGTTAGGATACCGTTACAAAGCGGTACCGTTACAACCATCACAAAACGGTACCATAGCAGGCGCCGGCAATGTATTCGTACTGGGAATAACTAAACCGCTTAAAGCTGTCCGTACAGAATATCATCACACAGTAACGTGAATTCAATTCATTTTTGTTTCTCTCAGAAATAAACACTTACTGCAGTCGTCACAAGTAAAGGATTTCCTCCTATATTTTTTAAAATTTTGTCCGCCATCTTCACTTGTGACTTCAGTGAGTTTCAGCGGTGGTATGAAGTTTTCTGATCCTGTTCAGCGGTCACTGAACTCTCTCAAAAATTCCCGGTTTCGTCGTAAAATTTGATCGTTGTTCTGAAATTTTCTTCTCTATTTCCTATTATCCTAACACATTCTCACTAAAATGTACTATTTTCTCAGATGTTTGAATTGATTGATTTTCTATTTCAAAACAAAAAAATTGAAACGTTTCATTTTAACAGAGTTAGAAATTTCCTAGCCGATATCGTACATTTCAAACGTAAATCCTGAATCCTCTAGTATCAATTAATCTTTGGATAAAACTGTAAAATCTTTATTCCATTCTATGCATTCTTAAAGGGTCATTAAGTTGTGGTCTCATCCTACAATAAATTGGTTAATTATAACCACTTTTCATGTCAAAATGGAAATCAATGAATTCTCTTACTTTGTACACGCTAATTAGATCGGCGCTGTTTGTCGAAGTATGCTAATAAAGTCAACTTTCCAATGCAGTCAATTCTCTAATTCGTTGCATACTGACGAATTCTTCGCATACTGATTCTTGAACCAATTCTCAATCTCAATGCATGCTAATGAAGTCAACTCTCTACGTCAATGGATGTTCAAGAAGTCAACTCTCTACGTCAATGAATGTTCAAGAAATCAACTCTCTACGTTAATGGATGTTCAAGAAGTCAACTTTCTACGTCAATGTATGTTCATGAAGTCAACTCTCTACGTCAATGGATGTTCAAGAAGTCAACTCTCTATGTCAATGAACGTTCATGAAGTCAACTCTTTATCTCGCGATGCATGCTAATGAAGTCAGTCAACTCCCTACCTCGATGCAGGTAATAAAGTCTACTATCCATCTCAAACTCGCAGCATACTCTTGAAGCCAAACCTCTACAGAACATGCTAATGAAGTCGATTCTCTAACTCGTTGTGTCCCTATGAAGTCGATCCCCAAACTCGGGGAATACCAGCCAGGTCTCGCCAGAAAAGAATTTCCAAGCCATTTACGAGAGAACCAACCAGTTCACATAAGAAGTCAGGTTTACGACCACCATCCTGGACTTTTAACAATGAATCAAAATGGATCGGTCCAATTCACCCCTCATGTTAAACAAAGACAACGAAACTATACTAGGAAACACACTCTCGTACTCTGCAAACAAAGTGACATTGGTTGGCCTTGCCGCTGTCCGAACGCTCTCTGGCACACGGTAAAAATTTTTGGGAAAGAGCCGACAGAATTTCATGGGTCTTTCAGTATTGACACGCGTAGCAGCAAAGACTTAAAGCTGCTCTTCCGATCGGGACGAGCCTGCACAACGTCTGTTATGCGCCTCGCTAACTTGCTGTTAATAAACGTGCCATATGCCGGACTGGCCGTCGCTCACATCGAGCCAATGGGGTGCGAACTGCCCGTGGGATTAACCTGCTCGTTGTAGAGGTGCTTATGCCATTGGAAATTATATAGTGAACGTGAATGAGATGGAAGGTTCAAATGCTAATAGTTTCCTCATATCCCGAAGTTTGTTAATAACTGAGGTACTTGTCTTCTAACAGGTCCCGCACGGACACAGAGAGACGCTCTCTGGTGTTAGTGCGTCATGACCGAGGTTCCATTGAACCATTTGGAAAACTTTACTCCTTCGTGTATCCATACTTTATGAGACTGAAATTTAAATTATTGCTCTATACTTTGGATGCAACTTGAAAGTGAGGGCGTCATAGGGTTTGTATATGATTGTTCACGAGAAATATTTCATTTTCGTGCAAGCAACATGTTCGACAAGAAGTCATTCCGCACACACACCCAAACAAACATACCCGGTGGAAAGTAATTAAAAAATAGAGAATATTTATTCAAGAAATAGAGAAATATTTACTGCAATTCCTGCTTGTTAAAAAGAAAGCTGTACACTGGCGCTCTAAATAAGATTTTGCTGGTCAAGTGCACGTTAGAATTAAGGGTGAAACTGTTGGTTGTCGGCAACAGTTAAGGTAACAACGTCTTTTTGAAATTAATGGTCATATTTTAATAATGGAGATTGAAATTAATATGACGGTACAAGTTTGACTGTGTGGAGCTACTGTTAAATTATCTTAAGTGGATTAGGGAAGGTGTGAATGCCTGATCTGAACAAAAGTGAAGTTTTCAATTCAATCTTGCTCATCACATAGGCCTTTAATGCTTTCGATGTGCCAGCAGTTCTTTGTCATGCATTCGAATGAGGCTAAAAGTGACATCTTCAGAATCATTTCATTACGCATAACTAAAAAACATCCGGTACTGACGTCTACTTGCTTTTAAAATATACATGTTATGTAATTACCAGAACAGTCAAATTCAGATTTCTGTCTAAGGCTCAAATTTTTGTGATTTAAAGTTTAAGTCATACACGTAGAAGCACTGAAGAATATCACGAAGAATAAGTGGAGAGAATAATAAAGAGAATAACTTAAATTCACGTCGTACACGTAGAAGCACTTGAGAGAATAACGAAGAAGAACTGGAGAGAGAATAACGAAGAATAAGTGGAAAAATAGAAAAAAATAGAATAACTAAGTTTAATTCGGATACGTAGCCGCACTGGAAAAAATAACAAAAATCTTGATAATATGAGAACCTCCCTCAACGATGCTCTAGCAAATCGCGACAGAAGAGTGGGGAATTATCCGCGATGTACAAAAGTTGAGGCTAGTTTTATTATTGCGGTTGAGAGAACAGTATAAATTCTCAAAAAAATCCTCGTAGGTGGTGAAAATTAAAAGAGGAACGGTACAGGCGCTAGCTTGAATCAATATGTGAGTGGGAATTATGTTCAGTCTCTCACGGCACCTAACATTATGTTCAGTCATGGCACCTAATATTATGTTCAGTCACGGCACCTAATATTTTGTGCAGTCACGGTACTTAATATTTTGTGCAGTCATGGGACCTAATATTTGCGTATCAGATTTACTGGAGGCAGGTACTGAATTTAACACTTTCTTTCGTGAATTAATTTCGCTACCTAAACCCAAAAATATGTCATGAATTTATTTCTACTTATGGATAAATAATACCAAATATCTCCTCAACAAAAGCAAATATAAAACTGATGAATACCCGCTATTTATTCGGACGGAACCCATTCTACACTCACGGTGTTCGATCTTGACACTTTTTTATGAAGTGTGTCGTACATGATACGATAAGAGAGAAAAGAAGGCCCGTTGAACACTACTTCATAATGAGAAAGTCATCATTATTGTGCAAAATTGAATCCAAAAGTAGGGTTTCAAGTCACTCATAAAATAAATTGCTGATGCTTGTCCAGAAAATTCTAGGTTTTTCAAAGCAGAAGTTCCCAATTGTGTTTTTGTGTAAGATTTTTAAGCCGTTGGGAAACTCCTAGGAATCTAAGATGACAAAATCGTGCGACTATCGTTACTCATTGCGGGTGTATTTTAGGCCCTAATCACGAGTTTGTTTCCATAATTTGCGTCACTCTTTTAGCATGTGGGCCAGTTTTATATCATATATTTCAGAAAAAGCCCTCATAGGGCTCGTTGAAATCTTTTAACAAGCACCTACAAAGCGAAAGTAAAACTTCAAATGCATAAGAACTGAAAGAAAGGTGTCTATAGAAAGGCGATGAAGCGCAATCGAAACTTCCTCAATCTCACCATCCTAAAGTTACAAGCAATCGTCCGCAGGAAACCGAACTTGCACGAAAGCTAAATTAAGGCGCTGTGGTCTGCCGCAGACTTCGTCCCCTCCACCGCTCGTGCACGCGCTCGGTGGATACGGCAAATGCAAAATTAAATTCTTGCTATAGTAAATTAGAAGAAAGCAATTAGTGGATTCGTATGCTGTGCGCAGGAGTTTTGGGGGCTTTGGTGCCCTCATAATGAAGTTAGAATCTGAATGAAGTAATAACGAGGGATTAAAAATTGAAGATACATACATCACTGCGATTAGTGTTTGAAGTCAAATGTACAAAATATGTTGCGATGTTTTCTACGGATATGTAATAAGTTAAAAGAAGAATAAATCAAAAATTGACTATTTGACTTTATTACCTATTTATAATGTTGACCTTGAAACTTGTCCTTCGGAGATGCATTAGTAAAAGATCATTTTAAGCTTGGAAAGTGTACCATTCGACTACACTTTTAATTTTAAGCTTGAAAAGTATTTATAATTTTAAACTTGAAAAGTATTCATAATTTTAAGCTTGAAAAGTATTCATAATTTTAAGCTTGAAAAGTGTTCCATTTGACTACAGACTCACACTGGTAGCTGATATCACGCACGCCATACTCGGTTACGAGGAAATAGTAAACCTTTATCCTGTGAACACCATTCTCCTATAATACGATAACTCCCATCTTCAGGTAGAATAAAAATTCTAGTGTGCCCTATGAATAATATGCATACGCATGCAAACAGGAGGACTCAACTACCACCTTTTACTTCCTAAGGATTTTACATTACATACAATGGGGCAAGACCCTTATCTTTACCAAGATTTGTTTTTTTAATTTCGCATGAACTCCTAAAACAATAAAACTATGAAACAAAATTTAACCTTCGTCTTGTCCCTGGGTAAAACCATCATTTCCCAGTTTTTTCGTAACTCAACAAAATTAAAAAAAAATTTTGATGCATGAGCTTTTCTTCTGCTGCCAGGTCAACGCTATCAATTTAGCGTACGTATAATATACAAATTTGCAATAATACGTATAATAAACGCGTAACGCAAAACCAAAATTTCATAGGAATAATTGACTCTTTCTATTCTTTTGCAATAAAGAGAGATAGAATATAACACTTTATTGCAAGGAGCAAAAGAATACATTACATGTCGCCATCGAACATGGCAATATCTCCTTTCTGAGCCCCCACAACCCATTTCCCCCTGCCTTTTGAGGCGCCAGGGAACACTGCCGGTGTGCGCTGGGACCCGACCGCGTCGAGACGCCTAGACAATCTCAGGCTGCTCCGACGCTGTGATTACAGCGCATTGATGCCTCAGCTTCCAATTAATGCCTTCAGTGACACGAAAATAGGTCAATTATACGAAGGAAATCAGGGTTAGGGTTCGGTCAGCGAAGATGCGTACGTCAGGTTACAAATTCGATAACGTCAATGACGTTGTGTATGACAGACTAAATGCGACGACTCTGAACGACTGGCTATCCGGTAAACCAGTCTGTCTTCTCCTGAAGTAAAGTGCAGGGAAACGGGTTGTTTCTACTCAAACTGAGGTTAACATGCGAATTGTTCATGAAAACAAAATCGATGTTAACCTGAGGCTAAGTCAATCCAAGGACTTTAATCCTATCGAATATCTCTGAGAAACACCGCAGAAAAAGCTTCATCAAAGAAGTCTGACGAATCTTAAAGAACTGAAGAAAATATGCATTGAAGAATGTGCTCATAAACCCCCACAAGCTGAGGATATCACCCTAAAAAAACGGGCTCAAGTCGATTTTTGTCAATAAAAGTTTTGCGACCGCATATTAAACATAAGAAATTGTGTTGGTTGAATACATTTATCTTGAGCCATATTTGTCATCTGTGTATATGAGACTATATTCTTGTAAAAGGAAAAATTTTGTTTAATGGTTTCACTCCACATTATGAAATCTGTACTCTGTGTCAGGTCTACGAATGTTGGCCAGCTAGATGTTCAACGAAAATGATAATCTCACGTTCACATCAATTCTGACCCTCATGTTCACATTAATTTTGAATGTTTCCTGACAAGGATTTGACGCACATGCGGGTCTGGCCCCTCAGAGCAACATAAAATTTTGTCCTCAGAAATGGATCAAATATTTTAAGCCTAAAAAGCCTAAATGATTGTTTGCAATATGATTGCAGACCGCTTTATGCGGGAAACTACCTTCAACCTTTAGTGTATATGTAGTAGGACTGCAACTAGCCTTGTACGATAAACTAGGGGCGGTTTTGTGTATATTTATTATATAACCGCAGTTAATTTTTAAGAAAAAATAAGTACAGTTAAATTTTTCAACTGCACCTGGCATCGTACGAAAAACAAATCACAATCTGATGTATATGTAATAAGACTGCAACTAATTCGTACGAAAAACCATGCGCAGTCTCATAATAACTTATAATATATTGTAATAAATTTATAGTAAGCGATTGTTGTAAATCTCAAAACCTACAAAGCTCACTAGTTTCGTAACGCATTTATGGTAAATTCTTTATTTTCAGGCTAGACTGATGCCTACCGAGTATAAATTTCAATTCCAAAAGTGTTATGCCTTCGATCAAAATCTTACAAAAATCTACGAAAGATGTTCGTATTCTAGCACTGACAATATATTGCCGAAAATTTGACTTCTATCATCACGGCTCTTCCCAAAATTGAGAACATTCTGAGAGCAATATTTTGTTTCTGTGCGTATTATTTCGACCGCTGTATGAGGCCTGAGTGTAAGATTTGCACGGTTTCCTGGTACAGTCAACTCTAGCTCTGTCCACTCTATCAACTCTAGCTCTATCCGCTCTATCAACTCTAGCTCTATCCACTCTATCAACTCTAGCTCTGTCCACTCTATCAACTCTAGCTCCATCCACTCTATCAACTCTAGCTCCATCCACTCTATCAACTCTAGCTCTATCCACTCTACCAACTCTAGCTTTATTCACTCTATCAACTCTAGTTCTATCCACTCAAAGTTAACTGCTCGACTTTTTCAATTAAATATTCAGAAATGCATTCAACAAACAGTCGATTAAAAAATAAGTAGAATTTAGATTCACGTATTTGATCAGAGACGTATTCCCCAGTCCACTCATGGTTGACAGAAAAGAAATGTACACTAATTTTGACTAACGTATTTGATTGCTGACACGCATTCCCCTCATGTTTGACAGGAAAGAAACGTGTTTGACTCGTGTGTTCGTCTGAAGAACGCATGAAATACGGGCTCTAGACTTGACTACCGCTTCTGGTCCGATCGAAAGGTTTGCATCAGGCGACAGAGACTCCCTCTAATGACATATTGGACAGAGAGCCTGTCGATATGACTTGACTACATGAGCCCAAGGTGTCTCTGCAAGGTACTCAGTCAGTGTCGTAACTGGGCAAAACTAATTACAAATTACAACAGCCAACAAGTCTGCAGTCGCCCCTCAGAGCGGCGACGGCGACGCAAGCAAACCCGGCACTCGGGTAATTACATCGCTTTCATTAGCGTCTCAGTTAGGGTGCTTCAAATGCTCCACGACTTCATTGGCATTTCGTACCATTGTACGAGCTGTGCACGGCACATTCAAATGATACTTCACTGGCCTTAAGTACAGCGCCTAATTTTAGGCGAGTTTTTTTAAATGGATTCGAGCATCAGGCTCATTTTACCTTATAAGGTCAAATTTTTCAGGTAAATGCACATGCCGGGAGCTTTTATCTCCTCGATTTTTCCTGGATTTTAGTTTCCGCACTTACTTGCATTTTCCATTGGTAGAAGTTTTAAATCCGTTTGCATCGTCCTTGTTCTTGGAAGTGCTTTGCCACTACGTAAATAGATTTCTAAGGATCTCTCTTGGTGTGTGTATTTCGTGTTTTTAATTGTTTTAATTTTTTAATTTGGTATATCTGTATCCTTGTTGCGCAACCCTTATATTATTGGGCGTATTGATTAAATGAATAAAAATTCCATCACAGATTTTGTTGAAAATGAGCACATGTTCGAAACGTTCGAACTAAATGTTTTTACGATTTTTCTTTCCTATCTCATTCCTAGTAAACTTGCTACGAAAAAAAGATACACCTACTTTTATCTCCTATTATATATGTAGATGAATGTGGCATAAAATAGTGAATACTGGATCGATTTATGCGCTGAAGGCTGGTAAAATAATTCTAACTGAAAAGAAGCAGCGTTCAAATTACTGAAGGATCTACATAGGTACGCATGAGTGAATGGCTCCTTTAGTGACTTTGAAATGTGACGAACAGGCACCATCTCATTCTTCAGGAACCAGCAGTAGTCTGCCAGAAAGCCGACATCCCATCAGCATCAACAGTGTTGCCCCATAACACAGATATCTTCTCAAAAGCGCTCACCATTGCTGAGAGATGCTGAAGGCTGCTTTTCTTTGGAAAATTCTCCAGACGAAACGGAAGCAAGCGCATTTTTCCTGATACTGACGCACTGAGTTTCCAAAAAATATCTGTTAACTGATCAACGACCCTCCGATATTGTGGACTTTAGGGGTGGCCATGGAAGTTTGAAATGACTGACTCAAAGGGACAGCCAGGCACAGAGCGCGGCATTGTTCGATGCATCATCAATACTCATGTCATTTTTGAGCTCCTTTATCTAAGGGCCGTCAAGTAAACCTGCCTTATATTTCTATGTGCATATTCGTGCAAGCTTTTGACAGGTGAAAGCAAATCCTCCACCCTTTCTGTCAAATGTTTTTGCGAAATTATTCATTGGGTTGAGTTTGATGTTTATTCATTGGGTTGAGTTTGATGTTTATTCATTGGGTTGAATTTGATGTGTAGGGTTGGAAGCGATACCCCCTTGCTCGGTTCAACCACTTGGTACGGCTGACTTTTAGAAAATGATCTAATTTTGCGTGATGTCGTTGATCTGTGTGTTGGGTGAGTGGCACCGTTCGATCTTCCTCTTCTTTGACCTGTACTCTCCACATTGAGTTGTACCAGTCACGTCAATACACTCAGAATTTGAACTAGGTTCAATCGTTACTTCAGGGCAACTGAGTGAGTTATCGTACTGGGACACGTCTTGCGCAACTCAGGGAGTTATCGTACTGGGACACGTCTTGCGCAACTCTGTTGTTCCTCTGTGTGTCCACAAAGCAAGCAGTGTTTCCGCGTGTGGCAGAGAATGATTTTACAATATTTCGCACTGCCACTAGTGATTTAGACTTGAATATTTTTTCTAATCATTATGCAGAGCCACAGATACGCACTGCCTGTGGTGATTTAGACTTGAATATTTTTTCTAATCATTATGCGCAGCCAAAGGTACGTCTATTTTGGAAAATACGAATAACACATTTCAATAACATGTTTTTACATGACATTCTTAGTTGTTGAATTTTTAATCTTCTGAATATTTTTTTTATAATTGACATACTAAGGCTGGAGTAGGTCTCCGAAGTGTTTGAATTGGATATGCTGTGCTTCGTTTCTTTATCGCATTCACGTTACTTTATCGCATTCAGTCCCCGCCTTTTGTTTCTAGCGAAGTAAAAGTGCTTCCACTGCGTGAGGTTATCTCAGCCTTCAAGTTTTTAAAAGACGTTCGATCGAATAAAGGTGACTCTCATGAATGTAGAGTTAGTTTCACGTGCTTTTTAGCGGGAGGATAAATTTGCTACTAAAAACTCTTTTCTTGATTTGAATTGTTTTTTAAGTAATTCTGTTTTACCGTGTCACGTAAATTTTAATGATGAATTAACCGACAGAGCCGTGATGCAATTATTTGGATTCGTTAGAATATCGAGTTGGTCTATGAATTCACTCACGATATTTATTCATTTCCATCGTTTGAATTGAGTTAGTGGATAAATTAGATAGTGTGTCGGTACGGTGAGTTATTTGTATTGCGGACTCAAACACCATTTTTCCATTCGATGATTTATGTATTATAATTTCGCAATTGTCATCTAATTAGTTAACATTCTTGCCCATGATTCGAGAGATAATGAGCTCGTTTAATGAGCTTAATCGACCAATTTGTGAGCCGGAACATACCTGAAACTTTGGCCTCAATTCGCTGTTGGAATTTTTGGCCTCCGAGGAATTTTCTGTATGAATTGAGTGCGGTGTGACACGGTGCCGCCTGATGAGGAATTATCGCTCTGCCTTGGGGACTCGATGCCACCTGGTAACGATTTTAACTATCCGCGCTGGGGACTCGATGCCGATGATATTGCATCTGATAGAATTTTCGGGATCACGGAGAACTCAAGTATGAACGTGGGGCACAGCTTTTTCTTTAGTGCTTTAATTTAGTGTTTTACACTGTACATACGACTTCACATGTGTCATATAAATATTTTCTGTGTTATATTTTTCTTTCACTTTATTCCTTATATTTTACACCACTCACTTCACCTACACTTCACCTATGTTTCACCTCCCCTTAACTCTCACAAGTGCGCCCCACGACAACCAACAAATATGACCCGCACTGCCCCTTTGCTCTTCATTTAAATGCAATAATGAATTATTTTTCTAAACATGCATTCATTTTTCAAACACAAAAGGAATAAATGAAAACGAACGCAGACATCATTTTGAAGCAGAATTATTCTTTATTGCACATGTGGAGGCGGACAGTTTAGGGATGCGGAAGAGAATCTGTTAGTCTCACGCGCAGACACTTTTTACGAGTAAAGCAGAATTTTCTGTGTGTGGGTGCAGAAATTCAGAGCAGCCGAGAATTTTTGACGGAGTGTCCTATGTGCACTCTAACTTACAGATCGAAAAATTACTTTGTTTGGCGCAGCGTCAGCGCCGTGGAATGTTTTGTGAAATTTTTAGACACTGATCGGGCCCTTTTTCCATTTTACATTCATGAAGGTGAAGCAGCAGAGTGAGCTCCCAGAGTATAGTTTGAACAAGAAAGTGACCTGCAGCTCGAACAGAATCATATCCTTCGAAACTTGTGTGCATAATGAATCTTTAAAACAGAATGATATCTTTGCATTTAAGAGTAGAATGACGACGGTTCAAATCCATAGAATAGAATGAGATGTATTGAGGAAGAATGAGATCTTTCTTCGGAGAATGGAAAAATTTTCCTTTTGACAGCATTTGCGATTGATCTAATCAAACCGCTCACCAGGAGCATCTATAATTATTTATGACTATGCATAATTTAGGCACCCAGGCGCAGATACCTCCGCCCAATACGTCGTTATCGCCGGACTGCGCGGCAGTTCTACTGAGAAGGGACACCGGGCAGTAACACATCTTGACGACAATATACACGACTTTTTGAGCATGCACATGGCACAACATTACTGACACGCAGGCATAAACAGACTACACATCACTGCTGAATGGGCGAGGGAGACGAAAAGGAGAGGCTGGCATGAAAAAGGGAAATTCACGGCCCCCTGTCATCAAGGCAGACACGAAAAAAAGCGAAATTCACGGCCCCCTGTCATCAAGGCTGGCACAAAAAAGCGAAATTCACGGCCTCCTGACGTCAAGGCAGGCACAAAAAAGCGAAATTCACGGCCCTCTGTCATCAAGGCTGGCACGAAAAAGCGAAATTCACGGCCCTCTGTCATCAAGGCAGACACGAAAAAATGAAACTCCCGGGCACAAATTTCCCGGACACTCCATGAAGAGCAGCAAGGGCAGCATGCCACCCAGGCAAAAACATGAGTGTTTAAAAGTTTGCAGAAGTTTAAATGTTCCTCGACGGTATGTGTTAGGCGTTCGAAAAGCAGCGCTTTTGCTTCCTTTGTTTCGCGTCGGACGAGGCAGCGCGGGACGTGTCATGGGCAGGCGGATGGGCTTTGTCTGGCCACATTTTATGGAGGACGAGGGATGTTTTGGGTGGAGAGTGGGGGATGTTCTGTGTGGAGAGTGAGGGATGTTCTGTGTGGAGAGTGGGGGATGTTCTGTGTGGAGAGTGGGGGATGTTCTGTGTGCAGAGCGAGGGATGTTCCGATTACGGAGAGAAGGGTATTCAGGGTGACAAGAGAGTGATATAATCTGCACGGAGAAAATATTCAACATGAAAAAGTTTTCCCGTCAGTGTTCGAACAACACACCAAGTGTCAGCCAACGTAACGAGACAGAGCTGAATTTCAGAATGTGGTACTGCCCGTGAACTAGTAAGCAGGGCTTAAATCAGGAGACCGTGGCGTCCACGGAACGTCACCAAAACGTGAAATTAAACGGACCAGGAAAGGTAGCTTTTAGTGTTTCCATGGATCAGAATAACCCCAGATATTTTGGAAAAAGCCATGGAAAATACTGTAGGTAGAACACGCTTGTGTTTAAATAATCATGGAGAAAATTTACTGAATATTATATTTCAACAATAAAACTTCAAGCATTTCTCTTTTATTTATACATAATCTATTTTTATAGCTATATTAGTTGTCGTATAATAAGTGTTCATAACAGTGAATTAACCTTAACCCTCTGTATACGTTGCGACGGTATACCTACTTTCGACTATTTTCATTGAATTCTTCTGTAGAAATATCAAGCAATGGAGAAAGTTTTTGAAAATCCTGTACAACAGGCTCTTGCGAAACATCGATGTTCCCAGACTTGGTGAATTTACGAAAGATTATGGGTAACTTAAGTATAGTTTATCCACCATATATCACTGATGTCGACATACTAGTGACGATGCTACTAATCATTAGAGTCCGAAACTTACGAATTGTATAACAATAAATGAAACAACTCAGCGATAAAGAAAATAATAGTATCCTTTACTATTAAATCTGATTAGCAGGCTCCCTTGCACGACTAAAATAGACTTCCTTGGCTAGATTTCTGCTCTCAAAGAATGTCAGAACTACGCTTGTCAATTTATATTCAGCAGCCCAGGTTAGATTTTGTCTCCATGGACTGATAAATTATGCAGTCGAGAAATATTTCCCGTCCCATGACACTGTGCTGGGGATATTGCTGCTTACCAAGTCACAAAGTTGCTCCGTCTTGTTATTGAGTCGCCAGAGCGACTCTCAGCTGCGGGACCGCTATCGAGACGGACTAATTAAGGGAGGGTTGTTTTCATGAGGCACGCAGGTAAACATTTCGATGTGTGGGCTGGACGCGCCGTGTTTAGTGTCCCAAAATCGGGAAAGGGGAATAAGTATTTGTGATGAATTAGTTTCTCATATTTACGAAGATTGGGAGTATATCGTACATGTGATATGTTTTGCGAGTATTGATGGTGTGTTATTGGTATATGGGATATAATTTGGATACATTATCGGCAGATGGGTTGTGTATTGTAATAATTTTGAAGGTGTATTAGCGGCATATTGATGGTATATTATTGGTACATTAGGGGGCGTGTGCATTGGTGGTATGGTGGATTTATGATGGATTTCAGTGTAAACACGTGTACAGTTTGATGAGGGACGGTGTAGTTTGATAATGGATTGAACAGTTTGATAATGGACGGTGCAGTGGAATGATGGACGGTGCAGTGCGATGATGGACGGTGCCGTGCAATGATGGACGGTGCAGTGCGATGATGGACGGTGCAGTGCGATGATGGACGGTGCAGGGCGATGAAGGACTCTACTAATTCCTTCATCCTGCACAAGGTTTAGACAGGGTTAGGAAATATCTTGTAGCAATAGAGTATAAACTAGGAAGAACAGAGTTATAAATTCAGGTTTCCATATTTTCACTGCAAACATCAAAGGAACGAAGAGTTTAAGTTGAGAACCAGTTTGACCAACTCCCGCTTCGGTTTCAAACCCCACTGCAGTTTCCGGAACACGGGAGAGAATAGAAAAGGTGCTGTGGTTCATGATTAACGGATGGTCAATACATTGTTATGAAGTAAAAAGCTCGAGGAGGAAGATGTGTATAATGTAGCAATAAGTCGTAAGTCATGCGCTCCAAGTAAAAGACATGCGTAATGAAGTATTAAGCTGAAACTAATAAGCTGAAAGAAATAAGCTATAGAGCAAGTCATGCCAACAGGAGGTAAATACAAGTTCTTGTTACAAAATACCACTATATAATAACAGCCCAGTGCTACTTGCTTGCTTGGTCTGTCTGTTCGTCTATCCTAAACTAATAGCGAGACTGTCAGAGAGGGCAGTCCGTATCAGTAATACTGAACGTAATATTATTTTATGTCAGAGTTGACGTAAGTCAGAGGGCATCTTAGACGTCAATGTCATTTGTCCCGTCTTTTTTAGCGGGCGCGCTCACAAGGACAGAATATTGGATTAGTAATAGGGTGCAAGCAATAAGCTTCAAGAACGCGTTAAACGAATTCAAGTAATAAGCTGAACTGATGACCTCAAGGAACGAGGCTTGCATATATATGTGATGAAGTGATACTCTGGCAGGTGTGGAATGTATTGAGGATGACGACGAGCATTGCTCAATAATACTTCCTCGAGACCAGCTTCTATTATCAGAACTGAGCACAACCACAAAAATATCAGTTTTAAAAGCGTCAAAAAGCAGGCGCCTGAGCTGAAGGATGGCGTGCCGATGAAGTGGAGTCGCGGTTTCTAGACACCTTCACGACACCACCGCCCACACGGTCCTGTCAGGGATGCTGGGTCGTTGTGGCCGGGCACGTCCACAGCTGCCGACGCTCCTCTGCGAAGAACAATTTAGCTTTTGAGAATTCCGGCGTTGAACGCACAAACGGACACGCAAGGCAAACACTATTCACAAACACCCAAAATGACCACACGAAACAAACACTTCGCACAAACACACAAACGAACACACGTCAACCCTCGTTCTCAGGGGCTAGAACGTTAAACAAGGGGTTCAATAACAGATAAATGTCGTAAAAATATCAGATGGTAAGGCTCTGCAATGAGTCTAATATCACATGAATATGATATGAATGTCAAATGCTCAAATTTTACCAGGAGTTATATATCACATAATTATCAGGTGGTTAAACTCTACAAGAAGCCCAATATCGCATGAATATCAGATGACAAACCCCAACGAGTCCAGTACCACATAAATATAAGATGCCATTTTCTATCAGGAGTCCCATATCACATAAATACCACATTAATATCCCACGCTATGACTCTAGAAGGAGTCCAATATCACACAAATATCAGATGCCTGAACTCCACAAGGATTCCAATGTCACAAATTAAAAATTAATACTCAAGTTTCCATATGATTTTCATTTTTTATATTTTTTATTTTGAACTTTTTTATACTTCGCTAATGATGACCCTTCGTGCATTCGAATAAGAAGGTGTAGAAGATTCGTTCTTTATTTTCGTTCAAGTGGATCGCTCAGCGAATCGTTTTGGAGATCCGACCGTATTAGAACGCTGAAAGTTATTTCAAAAGATTCAATTGTGGCACCGAATAATGCGTACCTATAGCGCACGACTCAGCTGAATTCAGCATCTTTGCACAACTGGATGAAGCAATAATTTCGAAAGAAATTGCAGTTCTTGCATGACTGCGATACATTTACATACATGGATTTCCAATTTTATGTCGGGGTTAAAAACTGAACAAACATCTCCTTGTATTACCTCAGAACATACCTCTCGAAATAACTTACCCACTTGATCTATGTACAAGGCAGCTGTCAAATATTATTTATTTAAGCACGAAACCTATCTAAAACCTTTTCGTTTTCCCAACGCAGTACATTTCAGCCACACAGTGAACTTCTCCGTAAAATTAAGTTTTCCTGAGCTCTCAAAATTCACAATCCCGCAGAAGGTGGAAGGGGTCGGCCCTCCCCCTAATTTTGAAGCACACCGCACGTTGTTTTCTTCCGATATGCTCGAAATACTCACGCAATCGCAAATAAAACGCCCGTATCCAATCTACTTCTTTCGGTGTCTCTTTGAGTGCTGGGTGCTGGTGAACGCTTCTTTAAATTCCTCGCTCCATTTCAGCCAGAGGATCAGATCTCTGTTTGGTTGATTGATTGATTACCTGCACCGAGCTGTACATTTCGATCCCCTCTTCGCGACGCACATTTCCTTAACGAGTTGTTGTTTTTTTCGTGGCGAAGCGTTGGCTTCCCGATGATTTGCAAGACCGATGATTTCGCGGTATTCCCATGCTTTTTCAACGCGAGGGAAACGTTAATTTAGAGGAAACCTCGCATCGTGACGCGTCCATTATGAAATGGAGTGTACTGCGCGCGCATCTTGTCCAGCTGAAAAACTGCTTTGAAATAAAATATCCAATTATAAGTATTTCTACTAAAGCTTTAATCAGTTTCAATAATTCTGTCTATTCTAGAGTATTGATACGACTCTTGCAAAATTTGTCTGCCTTCATTTACACCTTTTACTCCTTTATCCACATTTTATTAAACGCTCGAAAACAGTGAATAAGTATGTAGTTGCACCGAGACTCACTGCTAACTAGCGTGACGCAACAGCAGACGCAGTAGGAACTGGATGTGCTGTTTGGACAGTGGAACTTCGTGTGAGTATAAACGTCAATCACGTAGGTCCCCTGTTGGCCTGGCCGTAGCGGCGAGGCCCTCTACTGACTGACTGCCTGACTGACTGACTCGGTAGATGACTGCATGAATGCCTGGCTGACTATAGCTATTGACTGACTAACTGATTGACTACTGACTTCCAACTATTCACTACTGACTGACTCACCAACTATTTATTGATTGACTGATGACTATTGCATTGCATGTACTAACTGACTTACCGAATGGCTGACTGAGTGACATACTCCTTGATTTACGGAATGTCTGAGCGACAGACTGCTTGATTGACTGACTGGCTGACTGAATGACAAACTGACTGACTGACTAGGCGACTCACTGAGGGGTTGAGTTAGAGGGAACTTTTGAGTGGTCATTGCACTCAGACCAAGACTTCAGCGCGCCCTCCACAGACCAGGACTTCAGCGCGCCCTCCACAGACCAAGACTTCAGCGCGCCCTCCACAGACCAGGACTTCAGCGCGCCCTCCTCAGACCAGGACTTCAGCGCGCCCTCCGCAGACCAGGACTTCAGTCATCCCACCGTCAAAAGGGAGGGTGGCAGCGCTGGCTGCACCCCTGGGGACACAAGCTGCCGAGAGATGCTGCGCTCCTCCCCGGCTGGGTGACAGTGAGGCAACGGGAGCTGATCGGGCACCGGTCCCCAGGATATCCCCAGCCTCGCCTCAACAGACGCCAGGCTGCCACCAGACTCCGTCTGATCACTGAGAGCGCTGCTGTACGGGCGAGGGCCCGTGGCTGTACAGGCGAGAGCCCGTGGCTGTACAGGCGGGGGCCCGTGGCTGTGCAGGCGAAGGCCCGTGGCTGTGCAGGCGAAGGCCCGTGGCTGTGCAGGCGGGGGCCCGTGGCTGTAGAGGGGCTGCCGTGCCTCCGTCTGACGGGGCTGGAGTTCTGGCGCCAGGAGCAGGGGCCCCGCCAAGTGGCCCACTGCCGACGTGCTTCTCCGTCTCGATTTTTGGTTCCATGTTTCTAAAGTTTGGTGCCGAGGCTTCTAATAATTTCCGAGTGTGGATTGTAGAACACTGACACACACGTACCCACGCACAAACATACACGCTGACACACAGATATCCACACACACACATATTAACACAAAGGTACACAGGTAACACAGACACACACACAGAAGTATACAGGTAACACAAACACACACACAAAAGTATCCAACTAATACAGACACACACGCAATCGTCATACCAACACAACAGCTGTGTTAACGTATGCCGTTTTTCATTCCTCTTTATAGCTCCCTCTTTTTTCTCCGCCTTTCTCACTTCCTCTGTTACCCTGACTTCTCTCACACTTTCTTTTGCTTCCTCTTCTCCTTTTTCACTTCCATCCACTCTCTCTCTTTCTCTCTCTCCATCCCACTCAATCCCACCAGCTCCACAGCCCCCACAGGCCAACAATTCAATTATGAAGTGCACTCCGGAACAAGCTCGAGCACTCTTGCACCATCTGAGTGCCTTCACTGAATACATTCAGCAAATGCATTTCGCAATTTTAAAGTTTTCCAGACGTGTTTTACTTTGGATTTCATCAGCCGGCGAGTCTCTCCCTGAGTCGCTCCGCTAATTCTTGAGGCCTCTTTGTTCACTGTGCGAATGCGATTACGTTTTTTCGATACATGAGGCGCTGAGGCAAGTATTGGAGTCGTGCTCTCAAACGTTCACACATGTGCACGCACATACACACACGCACACACATGGACACACGCACATACACCCACTCATACACACCGACACACATACGCACACACGCACTCTACACTCACGCAAATACTTATATTAGGAAGTTGCATCGCAATCCCTTCGCAAATATGTACACACCGGTGAATTTTTAATGACGGGACTTAAAACGAATCGTCATCAGCTCCTATCATAACAAATGGAATTTTGAAAAGTAGGCATCTATGATATTCTGTGACATACCAGTTTCGTTTACATCACTGTATCCTTAGGGGATACCTAATGGCAAGAGTCTGCCGTGATAAACCGCCGTCAGACCTACACCGACTCAAAGCACCCATCGAGGCAGAAATCCAGCGAATTGGACCAGAACTCACTAGGGCAGTAAAGGACAGTCTCCGCACGTGAAGAATATCGTCTGCAAAAAGTAACTAAAGTAAAACTTGTAAATCTCAGGATTCTGTCGCTTTCCAATTTTTCAAAGCTCTTCGATTATTTCAGAGCTTGTCATAGATTCTTTTTGGTCCCTTCATTAAAAATCACCCATTGATTTCACTTGTTTGTAAAAATACATACAAGTTAACTTCAATAGTCACAATGTAGAATTATATTGGAACTTTACGCTTCTGCATGCCTTTGTAATTTGATTAATTTTAAACATAGATTTCCGTTTATGAGTGAATTTAACTTACTCTGATTACAGGGAGTACGAGAATAAATCAAAGTTCGAATAAAGACAAAGAATACGTATTTTAAAGCTTCGGCTCCAAATCCCACCTAACCAAGCATATGTAACTGGTCATCGCTGGTGCTGAAAGTCAATGAGGCAGCTGACACCTGTGAAGAATTCATTAATGAAATTATTAACCAATTCGACCAGCCTTTAAGCTAAATTTACCTTTTTTTCCAAAGTGCACTGGAATCATTTATTCCCCACGGAATCACATATCCACGGATACCCCTACATTATGCCTGCTGCTGCAACACTGAGCTTATAAGCGAAAATGTATGTGGAAATTTCTCTAGGTGTAATCTGAATGATGTAGCAGTAGTAATGATTCTCTATTCAAAAATTGTCTTCTAGGCATGGCAATTATTCGGCTTTATAAATCACGTGTCAATAAAGTGCAATAGAGCAAACGAGTGATAATGTTCGAAACGACTTACCAGGATTGTAATTATGACAGTGATGACGCAACATTTGTAGAATTATGACAGTGGTGACACTGCAATCGTAGTATTAAACCAGTGGTGACACTGCAATTGAAGAATTATGACAGTGGTGTAGCAAATGTTGAAGAATTAAAACAGTAATAACGAAGTAATAGTGAATCTCTGATGTTGATGACGTAGTAGCGTGAGGAACAACATGACAAGGCACTATGACAGACGTAGTAGCAATTGTGTGATTATGACCATTATCGAGAAGCAGTACAAGAAAGCGTGGTGATTCAACAGAACTTCTTGAAATACACGGAAAAAATTATGCCTTCGATTTTATGAGATTTTATTTAAACTAGGATTCAGCAAAATTAATTTTTATTTTTGAGCTGAAATATTAAATCTCTAAATATTAGAGTTAGTCAAAATTGGGACGAAAAAATCACTCGTATGTCCATTATTTGACAGAAGGAAACGGACGTGTGGATCATAAATTTCATTGACAGCTGAAGCCTGGTAAAACCGTTCGTTAGTTATGTTATTGTACACCTCTATCCACCTGAACAGAGATACATGCCTGTATATCAGTGTATGTAGACCGCAAGAGGTGATGATAAATGCCAGTTCATCTATCTATCTATATAATACTAAATCTCTGGTCGTCTTGCTTGCTTGCTTTCTTGAAACCGTGCTCACGTTTGTCTGTCGGATCTGAGATATTCTAAATTTATACTCTCTGTTTAATCATGTATTGTGGATACCGACTTAACTGCATAGGATATATATTTCTGGATACGGTTTGATTTTGGTGAATTTTATTTGACCCAACGGGTCACGTGTCGGCTAGTATAATACTAAAACTCTGGTCGTCTTGCTTGCTTTCTTGAAACCATGCACACGTTTGTCTTTCGGATCTGAGATATTCGAAATTTAAACGCTTCGTTTAATCTTGTATTGTGGATACCGATTTAACTGCATAGGATATATTTTTGGCTACGCTTTGATTTAGATAAATTTTATTTGACCCAACGGGTCATGTGTCGTCTAGTATTTTCTAATCTTGTATTGAATCTGAGGGAAGTTACATTCAACATTGTTCACGCTTGCTCTTCCTATCCACCTCATTCCACTAATACACAATTGCTGCTTACTTGCTTGGTTTGTCCTCTGTCACACTCTTGAGAACTTAGATGGGAGATAATCATTCTCGGGTCCGTATTCCTAAACTAGTAGAGAGACTGTCGGATAAGGCAGTCCGTATAAGCGATACTGAAAATACAATTATTTCATATCAGATTTACCGTAAATAAGAGAGCATCTTGAGAATTTAACACCATTTGTTCAGCCTTTTTTGGTTGGGCGCTTTTACTGGTGTTTTATAATGTACTAGTGTCCCCATGCTGTCAGAAATTATAATAAATCTCACGTGAAATTATTATATTTATCGTATCACAGGTACACACTACTTTTTCTGACACAGCCTCGCTAATTTGGGATGCGTATCTGAAGATTTGGACCCATGAATTTTCTTCAAAATTATTTCTTCTGCTGACATTAATTACAAACTAAAGTACGAATGTATGTAAGCTCGGTGTATGAATACAGCTTGGATCATCTATACACCATGGCATCTGATGATGAAGGAGTTGTATTGCTGATTAATTTAAATATTGATTTTCCCTAAATAGCTATTTATTTTAAGACTATCAGCGTTCAGAGTAAGTTAAATTTTAGAGTGAAATACCGTAGACTTTTTCTGTTCCACGTTTTTATTATTTGGTACCGTAAAATTTGCTCAATTTATATAAAAACAAGGAATATTCATCATCACCGGAAACATCTTTCACAACTTTCAAGATTTCGTTCCCTCGAAAACGAGTTATGCATAATATCCCGAAAATTTGCGTTCATACTAAACTTCTGTGAAGAAATTACCCCAACTCTTCCCTGGAAAAAAGTTCATACGTCTGGACAAAAACATGTACAGTACATATAGCTGCACATGAGTTTTTGAACTCCAAGTATATTTTGGGATCGCGGCTTCAGATATACGAATAAAAAACCGACACTGGCGCTATAACTTTCTCGGTGTGCTGTCAGTATAAAAATTATCTAAATTTTGCAGCTGGAGTTCTGCTGGTCGAGTGCGCTAACTTCGTTATTTTCGCACAAAATTTAGAGCGAATTTTCCGCCGTAAGTTTATGGCGTTTATGTTCGTGAAAATTTTACGTTGATTATCTTTGCCCGACGGTAGCCCATTCCTCGACATACTCGAGTGCCTTTTTGAGGCACGATTTCTTTCATTTCGCGTAAGCGAGCGAGAGACAATTTACGAAAAGATAACTTCCTTTGATGAGGAATGCTGAGCCGCTCTTGCATGGAAGAAAGAAAAGTGATTCCCCCAAGGCGTAATCAGAAATTCTTGAGGCAAACAGTGTTGTATCAGAAGACGAGATGTTTTGTTTATTTAAATTAACTCGTTAAGCGTGTCCGCCCACTTCACATACTGAGGCAAAACAGCGGAGAGTCTTCGGGAGAACCGAAACAGCTGCTCTTCATATTCAGAGGGTTACTCCTGAGGACAACAATTTTATGTAATGCAAATCATGACGTAGTTAATGCAACTAAGTCTAGTGATATATGTACATAAGCCCCTGACTTATGATAAATATGAGGCCATTCAACATAGCAGCTCGGACAGAATAACTTGGGATCAAAGCATTGTGCTCTGCGAAAAGAAAAACGAATATGGACCCTGGGAAATACTAAAACTCGGAAATGCGGAAAAGAATGTGGTTTAAGTAACGCGTGCTCCCACGTACGCACCTATTTATTACACGTGCGCATGCATTTATTACACGAACACACACATTCATTACACGCACTCACACACATTTATTTCACGAGCACAAGCATTCATTACACATATAAGCACATTTACTATGCGTACGTGCATTTATAAAACGAATGTACGTGCCGGAGAGCTCGGCATTACCAGAGACGTTGTTTTCTAAAGACTCTCAATTGAACATGAAGGGTGTTTTTCTACTGCCTTGAACCTCCCACACATGATCCCATCAAAGGCCCTGAACCTCCCACTCATGATACCATCAAAGGCCCTGAACCTCCCACACATGATCCCATCAAAGACCCTGAACCTCCCACACATGATCCCATCAAAGGCTCTGAACCTCCCACACACGTTTTTATCAACATCCGTCACTAGCCAAAGACTCCCCAAAAGATGCCAATCATCACTTACACAACAAACACCAGCCAAAGACTCCCCAAAAGATGCCAATCATCACTTGCACAACAAACACCAGCCACAAACTCCCAAAAGATGTCCAACATCACCAACGCTACAGATACTATTCAAAGGCACCTCCAAAGACGCCAAACATCACCAACGCTACAGACACTATCCGAAGGCACCATCAAAGACGCCAAACATCACCAACGCTACAGACACTATCCGAAGGCCCCCTAAAAACGCCAAACATCACCAACGCTACAGACACAAGCCAAAGACTTAAAAATTTGGTGTTCTAAAATACAAGAGCTAGGAATTTCATTCCCGAAAGAATGCAATTAATTTGAAGCCGTGATTGGCCGGTGGCCGTGTCCTATTGTGTGCCTTGGTGGTGACGTAAGCGCTGACCCAACTGCTGGGGCCGGCGACTCTATCTTCCCACCTGTTGATTTGATTCATCAGCCACTGTTGCAGGCCACCTGTTGTTTAAATTCGTCAGTTACAACCGCATGACACCTGTTGATTAAATTCATCAGTCACAACCGTATGGCACCTGTTAATTAAATTCAACAATCACTAGTGCTCGGCACCTGTTTTTTTGATTCATCAGTCACTGCTGCATGGACCTGTTGATTAAATTCATCAATCACAACCGTGTGGCACCTGTTGATTAAATTTAATAATCACTGGTGCTTGGCACCTGTTGATTTAATTCATCAGTCACTGCTGCATGGACCTGTTGATTAAATTCATCAGTCACAACCGCAAGGCACCTGTTGATGTAATTCATCAGTCACAACCGCATGCCACCTGTTGATGTAATTCATCATACCTGCTGTGTGACCCACAAAATGCCTCACACGTACCCCGAGTAATTATTACTAACACCCACAAAGGTAAAATGTGAGGCAGTTTCATTTACATTTGAAAGCTCTTTGACGTCGCCAGCTGAAAACTTTCAGAAGCCCTTGGGACAGTTTCAGATGTGAGCCGCCACCCCATTTCTGGCAGCATGTTATAAGGAACCGTCCATGTCACTCGAAACGTAATACACGTACGGCAAAATGCTTCCATCTGATTCAGGAAAAAAGTTTATGTTAGCTAAATGTTAAAAATTTCAGTCCTTTTCTATCGACACAGTTCTGTTCAAGACATTTTTCTACAGAAAATTCATTTTGAGAGGCTAGCTCGGATTTGTTTTGTCAGATACAACGCATTTCACTGAAATTGTGGGTTAACTATGTGGGGAGAAAAAGTGTCGATATTATCATACAGTCTACGTACATTGATATTCCACGGCGCGTCGGGAAAAGTCATTTCTCAGTGTCGTAAAATGCAACATTTATAAATGGCACTAAAAAATTCTCGTAATGGGTTTGAGTAAACTATTTAATGTAGTTTTGAAATAACATTTACTTTGTGTTAGTGGGCATCGGTGATTTGGCAGGGAAGACTCTTCAAGATCGGAGAATTTCCTCGGACGAACTCGGATTCGACGATAGAAGGAAGGGAGGGAGCTCGATGCTGACATTATTTTCCGGGAGTAGCAGAAAAATTTCGGGTGATGCTCGGATTTTTAAAGCCGACATAATGACGCGCACATTAACGACGAGCCGTATGTGTGACGCACATATTTACGGTGAACGCACGTGCGTGACGTAAACAGTAACGGTGAACCAGCTGTGTGACGCACGTATTTACGGTGAACGCAAGTGCATTGCATGACGTAAAAAGTGACGGCGAGCCAGCTGTGTGACGTACTCGATCCCGATGACGTAAGCATTCGTGCTTCCGCTTGCGTCATCACCCGACCAGCTTCAAAAACTCGTTTTCAGTTGATACAGCAAGGAAAACAAACTGGCAAAAGCTTTCACGCACCAATTTTGGCCGGTCAGTTTTGCTGCGCATTGCAAAAGGATGACGTGAATGCTGGGAGCGCGATTCCCCTAGAGTGTGACTGAACTTCACACTGCCCTGCGAATGTGTTGCCGCTGTTTGTGTTCCGCATTTGTGTTGTTGGCGAAGAGCGCCGGCTTGTACTCGGACCTCCCTTGTTGCTCCAACGAGCGGACGTTTTCCACGAGTTCACAAAAGCTGCGTTCCAATGCCGATGCTTCGACCGCTAAACGGACACCCATGGGCTTTGATGCTCATTTTTTGACAGACTGATGTATTGGGATATTTCACCCAGAGGAATGCAGTTATGTTGAATGATATCGCATGTTTTTACGTATAACTCCAATTTACTTCGGAGGGAATATTGACGCCAACTCTGGCTCTCAGAAAGAGTTGTGTGAGAAGGTGTGTGAGAGGAAGTCGATACCTCGGAAAAATGTTCTGCCTGGAAATGATAAAACTTTATGGTTTTAACGAATAACCTGAGAAGCACTAAGAAATGTACGTTAAGTAATGGGATGTTGTTAGTACCAATATCTGAGTACACATGACTTGAATATTTTGAATGGAATAGAATAGAATAGAATAGAATAGAATAGAATAG
>VOMN01119799.1:0-11323 GCA_014899125.1 Orchestia grillus | reverse complement strand
CACGCAGCACACGAGTGTTGATCAACAAATTATAACATTTTCAAGGGTTAAGCATTTGGTTACTTAACTCTTTCATGACTTAATTACGCGAATATTATTGTGCTTGAATGCAGCGTTTCGAAGCACAGGTGTTTGTGCTTCGCTATCAGTGATAACTGAAAGTAAAACAGAATGACAGGGTTAATCATTTGTGAAACAGGTAATTCTACAGCAACAGTTCAAAGTGAAGGGCTATAAATATTCATCTCTCTCACAGCATACAATGCAGATTAAAAAAGCCTACAACCGCTATTGTCAGTACTGACAACTGCGCGAGATTCAAGTCGTTGAGGTAAATTCTTTGAACCTGTACATCATTCGCGGCTGGTAGCTTTGGTCGGACTGCTTGAACAGCAGGACCAGTTTTGAATATAAACAGGACTTCCACACCATTTCAAAAGGTGACATATTGTGTGAGCGATTGCACCAGTAGCAGCTAGCAGCGCGGTACGATAACTCTCAGCGGTCGCCCCAGAACGCAAGAAGTAATATAGGGTGGCTCAGAAAAACAGGAACTTTCAGAAAACCCAATAAACAACAAATAATGAATACAAAATTTCATTGACAGCACTTGTACCACTACAACTGGCTTTTTAACACTTTAAGTGCGGTTCTCCACACAGGTAAAATTTCANATCGCGTGACCACATATGGCACACGTCGCGCTTAAAGTGTTAAGAGACCCTTACCCAAATTATCAATGGTTGAAAATTACGGCCTGTAGATATATGTATATTGCTGCCACTAAGCGCTGCAAAGTACCCGTTTTTCTGAGTCACTCTGTATAAGGACCAGTTCCCCAGATCCAGCCGCACTAATGCCTGTAAGACCCCCAGCGGAGGGGGGGGGGACTACACTCATTACACACTTGGTGGTGTCGAAAGACTTCATCAAGGCCAGCGAGTCTGTGAAGCGCAAGGAAGAATGACGGAGACATCGGCGGCCGGGGAAGGAAAGACACGACGGCTTCGTAAATGTTAGGCTCCAACAAACAGTACGGCTCCGCTTTCACTTCATTCAAGACGGGTTCGTCCATAGGAACTATATTTTTGGCAGAACGTAAATTGTACGTTGACTTCATGCCGTGTTAAAATTTGCTACACGTGTGAAAGAACGTTTTTTACTCATAATTCAAGAGAACTTGCGTTTGCTGGCCGCACGTGGTCTGAAGCAGACGGTCCTTGGCCAGCAAAGCCTATGGCTCTCGACTGAGCAAGGCCAAAATCTCCGACCGCTCTCAGAAATGGTGGTAACGGAGAGTTAGGTCAAGTGGTCTCTGTTTTAGGATCTGGATTCGAACAAGATCCTTCTTTAGACTGACTTTAATTGTTCGAATTTCGAAAGCTATCTTGTCAACTTGAAATAAAATTTGCATGAAAAAACTTTGAGATGTTTTAGCTACTGACTAGTTACATTACTGTTCACCGTCGAAGCCCCCACGTCACACCTTTCGTGATGCGGAAAAAACTACTATCCACTTAATAAAAATTCTTTTAGATCAACTCAAGATATCTCACGAGAACATTTTTCAACCAACCGGCCACTTTTGGGCCGTGAAGGAGTTTGAGTAGTGAATTACGCTTCGGTTGGGGTGCAGGTTGGTGAAACGAGAACCAATGTGCCAGACATGATTACACGACCTACATTCTCTTGTGCAACTAATACAACAAAGCCTTGTTCACCAACTAGCGAACAAGATGAAAGTGCGTAGCATTACGAAAGTATTTTGGAAGTTAGGAACAGTTCATGCGTACATAGATAGCGTCGCACGGCCTCATGTTTCAAAGAAATGAATGTTCTTCAGAGCTGATGCTTCAGCTGTAAATAATAGAGAATTCAGTGAACAATTATTTACGGGAAAATCCAAATTAGAGTCATAATTTGATGATTACGCTAAAATCAGCAAAGTTTGAATGGCCAAATTATATGAAGTTTGAAAAGTTTGTTTCGTCCCTGTACAGTATACGTCTTCGCCTGTGATCAGTTTCTTGAAGTTAAAGTTCTTTTGTGGTAGAATTTTATCCTAATGTTCTTTATATTGTTTTTAGAACCGCGCTTGCTGTTTTTCGAAAGGGCTTAATCGACATAAAAAAAATAACTCTTTTGAGCTGGGTCTTGAGTTTGGCCGCGTCTCAAATGAAGACGTCAGTACAGCAGCTGAACATCCCTGCCCAATTTGATTAGACTGATGCGCAGGACAGTCACAAATAAAAGAGACTTGAAGCAATGGTTTTGTCCCTCTATGTCATGAACGTGGATAAGAAATCAGGTTTTCACTTTATTTTATGAGTTGAAATACTGCAGTGACCATATATGCCATTACGGAGCTCCTGAAGCCTTCGTTGAGGAAACCTCCACCCCTTTCGTGTGCCCCAGCTGGGGAGTGCAGCTGAGAAGCTCCCCTCACAACACAATACACCGCGGCATACCTCAGGACACCATAGCAGCCCAACCAATATATAGCCCCCACAAAGGGCCACAACACACCACAACACCACACAATTTCAGCACAACTCCGTACAATGCAGCACAAAACAACAGAGAAGAGCCCAGTACAAAGCAGCTCACTACGGTACAATACAAAGTAATAAAGTTTACCCCCGTCTCCAGGTGTACAACCTTACGGCATTGCTCAGTTCACTGCACGATAATTTGTATCGTAGAACCCACTTAGAAATCTTAGAATTGATGGTACCCCATGGATCAATCAGAGCTGGTTAAATGTTAACAGGGCACTTCGGTGGGGTCGGTCAAGCAGACTTGGCTACAGTTTTGGTTGCTGTGTGCATTGCGATGGGGGTCGGTCACCTCACAGTGGGATCAAGGGTTTTCGGAAAATAAGTCTGGGATACTCCAAGAAATATTAGATTTTTTTTGTTAGCGAGGAGTGTGGTGGTGTGAGGTGAATGCAATGTGTTATTGTTTCATGGAATTGTGATGAAGATAATAAAAGTGCCATCATGCAGTTACATCGTAAAAGCCTTTGTTCTGCAGCGCTGCGTCGACAAATTGTGTTCCAAAATCTATTCTTGAGAACGTGTAAAATCCTCACTGACTGCATTATGTTCCATGACTTGCATACATCCTACGTACATGCACATAGATCACCCTAGAGCTTCAATTCAATATCAGGGCATCTGAAGAAATTATCACATGAAAAAAAACAGAAACTACTCGCACATATGAAAAATTTACAGATTTAACCATTTCTCTGACACCAATTTTCATGAGAAGAGACTTAATCGTCCACGATAAGACGCTAAAACTTCTACCACACATTGCGATTGTCAAGTCGAACACATCAGCGACAACTACGCGTTTCATCAACTTATTCGTCTCCATCCGCTAAAAATGAAAGTCTTCGCCCTAAGAAACAACGTGCCAGGAACATCTGGTGACACAAGGTCACCGCATGTAAATAAATGCCTCCTCATTTAATTAGCACTGATCCTCCTGCTATCAGCGTCTACATACACTGGCGGTCATCAGTTATAAAATACCAAGAATACCTAGAGTTCCAGCACCACTTCCAGCTTCAGCAACGTCGACAGAGTCTGACAACTGCGCATGTCTCTTCAACGGTACTGAAGTTGAGTAAATCAACTTCAAAGTTCAGTGGATATTCCTTTAAGTAAGAGCTAAGTAAAAGAATATGAGAGCGAGAGAGAGAGAGAGAAGCAAGAAAAATGTAAATTCTAAAATAACTTTCTTGTCTTTCTCCTACTTCGTACTCGTGAACCGACAACGATGATTACAAGTATACAGTAAGCGTGCTTTTATGCATGTATTTATGGAGTTCATACGACAGCGTGTGCTTATGTACGCATTAACGACCAAGCCCCTTGCACGCACACTTGTAAATGAGCGCTCTCACGCGCGCTCACAGGCCTCGAGAGCTGTAGCAATTGAGCAATTGAATGCTAAATGGGATGGCCTTAAAATTAGAGCGGAGTGAGGTCGCCTGCTGACGGCTTGCAAGCGCGCTCATTGTGTTGGTGCTCATTGTGTTGGTGCTCATTGTGTTGGTGCTCACTGGGCTGGTGCTCGTTGTGTTGGTGCTCATTGTGCTGGTGCTCATTGTGTTGGTGCTCACTGGGTTGGTGCTCACTGGGTTGGTACTCATTGTGTTGGTGCTCACGATCGAAAAAACGTACATGACCCCTTTTAAAGAACGGTAGGTTAAAAATCGGGAAAAACGGCTGCCCTCAGATCTGCCTTCCGCATGTGGGGAGAATGTATCTTGGTCTACTTCTACTCATACTCCTGTGAGGAGGTCTTCTGCTTCGGTCAGAATGTCTTTTTTTGTGAGTACATCTCTTTCTGTGAGGATAATTTTCCTCTCAGGATATTTTTTCTGTGAGAATATCTCTTTCTGTGAGGATTATTTTCATCCGAGGACATCTCTTTCTGCGAGGAAATCTTCTCGCTCGTAGAGAACATCTCCTATAGTGAGGCCTCTCACGGCAACGCCCTCGTGAGGACCTCTGCACAAGGCCTCACCGCGTCGGGTCTCTCCATGACGACGTCGTGGCGACAGGGGCTACAACGACAGGCCTGCCCCTGGTCACGCGCAGTAAGGAACACAAAGCAACGCGTCGCACAGGCAACTTCCCACCAGCGTCCACTGGAATGCATACTTATGTTTTTATTTTTGAGCCATAGACCTGCAACCGCGCTACTTGCCATACGCATCGATGTGTATAGAATGTAAGATGTGTATTTTTTTTGAGCGATAGACCTGCATATACGATTACTTGTCAATGTCCACTGATATATACATTTACTCGTGCTAAAAATACATATAAATTTTTGCGTATGATGCACCTGCATGTTTGTGACCCCTTGCCAGTGTTGATAAAATGTTAATATGATATGTTGATAATAAAATGTGATTCACTTGTCAATGTTAATAAATGTTCTATACGACAGACTTGCAAGAAGAGCAAGCACATCCCGTTGTCGATATGATGACTTTTTTGTACGACTGATTTGTAGTCATGATCTTTTTCTGTACGAAGCCACGGGGTTTTCTTGGCGCGTACGCTTCTCTAATTGAAAACTGTGCCTTACCAATAAGTGTTTGTCTAATTTATGGACTCAAGTCTTTTAAGGGTTTGAAGCCTGTCATGTACATGGGTTTTTTATTTTAAGTCTTTCGTAGACCTGAAGTCTGTCATGGACTCGAAGGCAGCTTCTGCACTGATGTTTCCGAAAAGCCACACATTTCATGAAGCCACACATTTGAAAAAACGCAGATTAAAGCGACTGAGACTTCAAGTCCACAAAAAACCTCGAAATCTACGAAAGACCAAAAACTAACTTTCTTATGCATGACATGCGGTCACGCTTGTTTTAGCGCTACCAATAATCACACGAACTTTCTTCACGGATTCTCACGAAGTATGTGGAATAACTTAAACAGCGCTGGCTAACTTTAGCCATCTCCTCACCGGTCGCATCTTGCTTTCGGATCCTCGGATGAAAATTCCCCTTTAATTTGCTCTCGTTTCGCTGAAATTGAAATTATGCGTAAACTCCTTGCCGCGAACTCGTGCGCTCGTTGGTGCTGGTGCTGTGCGTGCGTGGTGAGGTCAAAGCAGCTCTAATTATATATAGCTGCTTTGAGATCATAAAGCTGCTTTCAGCTGCATGCAGCTCGCGTGCCTGAGGGCAATATCACGATGATCAAATGACGTGCGACCTGAGGGAGCAGCTCGTGAGCTGAAGCTGCGCCTCGTCATGGCCTCTCTAATGGAGTGCACCAGCTGGTGCACCTGAAGTTTTCCTATTTCTTGCTGAAGTTTCAGTGATCGCTTTGCTGTTGCATGCACTGAGTCCTGCTGAAGCCGAGCTCTGATTTCCTTCGCTCGCGTCCAGAGACGACACGACGCTTTAACAGGAGTTGTATTATTCCAGACGCCTTTGCCTGAGACATCTTTACCTGCAATACCCTTCCCTAAGACACCTTTACCTGAGATATCTTTGCCTAAGACGCCTTTACCTGAGACGCTTTTGCCTAAGATGCCTTTGCCTGAGAACACCTTTGCCTGAGATGCCTATACCTGAGATGCCTATACCTGAGATACCTTCATCTCTCTTTAAGTAAAACATCATTCTAGGTTTTCAAATAGAGCCACTGTAGTGACATCCATTGCGATTATGCACCGCTCATCGAAAAGAATATTTGGCATTGGAATTTCACTTCCTTGAATGCAGGTACTGATCACAGTGTGATATTTTGCGTTGGCAGTGTGAGCGTGAGCTCTTCAAATGCCCCGGAGCTGAAAAATGCCGCTGAGAACCTGCTATCACCAGCGTTAAGCACTGACAGCCCACACCGATTTAAATGTCAAGTCTGAGGAAATTGATACGAATACATGAATTGTTTTCAAGTTTGAGCAAAATTTGGTAGCTTTGGGTTGCGAAATTCAAGGTTTCCGAACTGACTGTGGCTGAGGATCCCAGTAGGACTCCAAGGGTCACAACACTATATCATAACTTGGAAAGTAAAGTACAGGATACACCTAAAGGGCGCCAAAAAAAATCTTCATCGTACTTTGGATGAAATTCAAGTAGACACGAACGAAAGAATCACGATACTGCATTTAAACAATAACAGAGCAAGCCATGCCTAACGTTCCCCAGCCCCATCCATTAATACACAAAATAATTGACAAAAATGCTTGAATTTCTCAAATTCGGATAATTGTAGATGCCCGGGCGCAAAAGTTAGACTGGGAGGGGGAGGTGTGAGGGTCTCCGAAGCGTGCTGCTCCAGCTGCGCCCTAAGGGCGCTGTTATCATCGAGAGGCTGGTCACCACGGCGTGCGCTGTTACAGCTTTAGGAGCCGCGCTGGGGAGCTCAAGCATCCGGAGCCCGTATATTGTAATGGTTGGAGCCGGAGCCCGTATATTGTAATGGTTGGAGCCGGAGCCCGTATATTGTAATGGTTGGAGCCGGAGCCCGTATATTGTAATGGTTGGAGCCGGAGCCCGTACATTGTAATGGTTGGAGTTGGAGCCTGCGTATTGTAATGGTTGGAGCCGGAGCCCGTGTATTGTAATGGTTGGAGCTGAAGACCGTATATTGCAATGGTTGGAGCCGGAGCCCGTGTATTGTAATGGTTGGAGCCATAACCCAACCATTATAACTCGGTTGTATATTTACTTTGTACATGTATATTTGTATATGTATATTGTATATGTGCATTGTATATGTACATTTACTGGACTGGGTTGGAACCGGAGCCAGAGCGAAGAGTATTGAACACCTCGCAATTAATATAACTTTTGCCTGGAATAAAAAACGGAGCCGGATTCGGAGCCGAGGTCCGACCCAATCATGACTCCAAAACACAAACCAGAACTAGAAAGTTTGCTTCCGTCTCCACATTCTGGATTAAAAAGCTCATTTTTTCTCGAATGCAAGCGTTTCTTCCATTGGAGCAGCCCACTAATGCGGACACACGGGACCACCAATGGACAATTAGTCTAAAATCGCCAGTCCAAGTTCCCAAGATAGCGTCATCGATATTTTACTGCTGAGGCAAATATGTAAGCGGGTTGGCCTTGGCCAGCCCGGCCAACAAAGTCGATTGCTTTCCATTGGCGCGGCCGTCGTTTAGGGGCTAGACGCTGTAGCGCTGCCGTCCTGCGTCATTTTCTGCTTCAAATGCGGTAATAAAATATCACGGACGCGTGATGTAGCCTCACCATGCATAATTACGTCTTTTCAACGAAACTGTGTGTAAAGCAAATCAGTGCTCATCTGTTTTCTGGCAGCACTGTTGTTCCTGGGTATTTTTATACAGGGTGCTCCATAAGTAAGGTACCTTTTCAAAACTATTATAGCTATAAAGCTAAGAATGTTAGAGTGATTTGGTTCATTTAGAATGAAAGAAGAAATTTTAAAGTTCAATGTAAATTCAGTTATATACTTTTTACCTTTCATGAAACAATAAAACACGTTTAATTATGAAATAAAATACGTTTTAAATGACCTTCATTATTAATTAAACATTGGCGCGCTCTTTCAATGGTTCTGTTCATTACTTTCATTAATGTCTCTGGTGAAATGCTGTTGATCTCCTGAATGATATTTCGTTTCAATAGCTGTAAAGTATCCGGCAATTCAATGTGAACCTTTTCCTTTGATTATCCCCAGAGAAAGAAATCAAGAGCATTTAGATCTGGTGATCAAGACGGCCTCGATATGTCACCAGACCGGGGAACATATTGTGATTTATCCACCGAGGCTAATTTTAAAACGAATATATTGTGATTGTTTGTAGAATAGATACATTGATGAAGAAATTTGAAATTTCGTCTTACATTTTAAATTAATCAAATCTCTTTACCATTCTTTGTTTTATACCAATAATAGTTTTAAAAAGGTAGCTTACATGTAAGCCACCCTGTGTGTAACCTGAGTTCTTATTTTAGCCGGTTTCATTGGTTGCGTCGATGCAGGAGCGACGCTTCCTAGATTTGGCCCCCGTATTTCAATGAAGATCGATTCACCTCATTGAGACCCCGCGAGCTGTACGAGAGAGTACCGCAATTGTACTGCTGAAGTACCTTTAATGCGCAAGCACACGGGGCTGTGGTAAACTGAAAATTGCATGTCCGCATACCCCTATGAAACATTAACTTCTAATGTAGATCAGTTTTAAATAAGTAAGTGGATCAGACTTTGTCAATTTGGGGACAAAACGTAACTCTTTGTTTAATTAAGTCTCGGAAGGTTGAGACGTGAGCCGGAGCGTGACCATGTGGTGTTGGACCGGCGTAGACGAGAACAGCGTGCACTCAGACATAAGACTTTTTTTCCTAGAGGGTAGTAAAATGTTGGAATGACGTCACGCCCTTTTTTGCTCCAATCACAATCGCGTGTGTTCAGTGAACCTTTTCTGGTAACACTTGGGGACGACAGGCGAGAAAGCCGTGACGGAGCTTAAGTTCCCCGTTGTAACTGAAGTTTCCCTGTTGTAACTGAAGTTTCCATGTTGTAACTGAAGTTTTCCGGGTGTAACTGAAGTAACCCTGTTGTAACTGAAGTTTCCCTGTTGTAACTGAAGTTTCCCTGTTGGAACTGAAGTTTCCCATGTGGTAACTGAAGTTTCCCCTGTTGTAACTAAAGTTTCCCTGTTGTAACTGAAGTTTCCCTGTTGTAACTGGAATTTCCCTCTCGTAACTGAAGTTTCCCTGTTGTAACTAAAGTTTCCCCGAAGTAACTGAAGTTTCCCTGCCGTTACTGAAACCCAAATTCTCGCTGTGTGGAGCTGCCATCAGTCGTTACCGCCAGTAAAAATCTCATGAAATGACAACAGTTGATTAAAATGCGGCAAGTGCTAGACTGTGGCTGATGAACTGGTGAAGAATGGCATTGGAATAAGTAACGAGTAGCATTTATTTATTTATTTTTTATTTATGTCTTCTCTTAGAGCATTTATATTTATATTTCCGACGCCTACATCTCGCAGCCGTTGGTCGCTTTTCTCACACTAAGTATGAGCACTGCACTTATTGTCTGTGCAGACACTGCACTCAGTGTCTGTGCAGATATTGCACTCAGTGCCTGTACAGACACTGCACCCACTGGCACAGGAAGTTATAAAATATCGAAGCTGAGCTCATTTCCGGACCTTGTTTTTACTAGCGCCATCACCTCCTAAATTGTGGTCCTCCTCATGTCTGATCCCACTGCCCCGTGAGGGGACCTGGAGGGGGGAATGGAGGGGGGATTTCATTGATGCAGAGGAGAAGGAACAGTAATGGCAGACTATCAGTTTCACACAGAATGTACGCTACCACTGCAGTGCACGTCGCGTCCTGTGTCGTGCGTGCTCATCTTTTTTAATTAATAACGCGGTGACTTGTCAATACGTACGTGCCTGTGGTGGCTGGGAGTGTACAGGGAGTATCAAGATAGTAATACTACACTGTGATGGATCATAAAACATTCATTTAATATTTATTATTTGTTTTACAGATTTATGTTGAAGAACAACACTGATGTTTGTTTTTGCTTTGGTCATATTTTCAAACTGAAAGCTATTTTGGTCTGCTCAGCGTTGGATGGCTGATTTCAACCATCTCAATTTTTATCCTCCCATTATCTCTCAAATTTGCACTCTACTACGTACGTAAAGCTTACAAACTTTCATCATTTAATCGTTCGATAGAATGGTCACTAATCTATTGTATAATTGTGCACAGTTTGTCGGTTGCTAGGTTGGTCTCTCCGTCCCCCTTTTCAGTATGTCTATATTACTGTAAGCCGAGCTGATATGCAACAGTGTCGTAGAGAAGATACTGAAAACCGTATCGAAAATGATTGTAATCTAAAGGAAATAAAATATTTTATGCTGTAGAATACGATAGGACAGTATTTTTGTCAACATAATCTGGTTATGAATTATTGATTTCAAAGAGAACCATGATGTAAATTTATGACCTATTACATGCATCAGGAGAAAAATACAATTTATTTTGAAAATAAATCTAGTAAGTCCCGTATTTTTTACGGGGCGTACGATTAGTTTTAAGATAAAAACTTAGTATGTACGTTAATTAACGTACGTCAATTCTGCTTGTTATAAGCATTTTAAGGGAATTTTACGACCATTAATAAATAACTAATTTTTTGACCGATGAAATTGTAGTGACTTTTTGCCACACGTCACCGAGCGCTTTAATTTTTTTTTTTGTAGATTTTTTCCGTACTCTGTAGTTTGGTCTATTTTTTATGATCTATTATTATAGTCGGTATTTTGTAGCATATTGCTTTAGAATCTGCTCTTGTATTCTAATTTGTGTAATTTATATTTTGCAGTCCATTCATTTGTGAATTAAATTGGGGATTCCCTTGCTTATAAGACTATTTAAGCATGTCATGATCCTACTATTCTTGCGGCGATCTATATATATACGCGGTACCTGTCAATTGATGTTGTAACTTGATCTATGTCGTCCCGGTGTATTTTCCTCGGTGGTAATTCCATAGAGAAGTAAATACACTCGAAGGACACGTGTTCACCGTAAGATGACTGAGATGAACTCAATTCAGATCCGAAATTATGTTAACCTTATGTATATTATACCTGCTTATATTTTAAACAAATATTCCTCATTTATTTATTATGAATGTATAGGGTGCCCCCCAAAAATGGTACCCAAGTTTCAAGGACTGTAATTCAGAAACTATTGAACTTACAAAATTTTGAAAAATCCCACGCTGTTTTTTAACATTTGTTCCATCTCTGCACAAAATTTCAGAAGAATT
>VOMN01119793.1:0-38168 GCA_014899125.1 Orchestia grillus | reverse complement strand
GGACCCAAGTCTGGGGAAAAGAGGGAGTCAAGGCCCATAGGAATGTTTCTATCATACTTGCCAACAATTAACTCGTTATTTGAAGTCGCTCTGTGCTATGACGCGTGATCTTACGAAAGGGTTTTCGGCATGATTTTCACGAAGAACTTTCTCATCCCTAATTTATGAATAAAAAATTTAATAACGGTCAAGTTCGTCGAATTCTACTCTTCCTCTTTCATTCTTACTGTTCATCGCCGATCAGAACGCACAAGAAATTGAATTTTTTAACATTTTCATCAGTTCTTGCAGTTGGAGGTCATTCGCTGAAACATTCAACTTGGATCAAGTTTCAGCTTCACGAAAATGCCTCAAGCCACCTGAGAATCTAAGCCTTTGACCAAACACTGTCTTGATAGGCTGGTCTAAGAGTATTCAAAATTTCATCGGCGCTGCAGCAGAGTTTGGAGCAAAGTTGAACGATTTGAACGATTTTTTCTAAATTATCATCACGCATTTTCAAAACGGAATAGGAAAATCTGCTTCAAAAAGTCAATTGCTGTAGACTACATGTTGACTCGACCGAGTTCTGACTCGCACACATCAGATGTTGACGACGATGACGTTGTTGACGATGACGTTGACGTTGTTGCCAGCGAACCGGTGTTGCCAGATCCAACGGTCTGCTACCAGTCTCATTACTTTATTTACATAGCTCATATTTTCGGTGATGACGATAAAACATTTCGTTCAAACCCTACAAAAAGTATTACATTATAAATTATTACAAAAAAAACACATTCCATTACGGGTATATTAGCGATGTTATACGAATTGCATCATGCAGGTGACTCTTAAGAAACCACATTTAACGACACAAAATGAGTTGACATGATTTTTATTGCTGTAATTGTATACGGACGATAAGCCCTTCTAACAATAACATACAGATTGGATGATGTAAAAGATGACTTTCACGTACGTAACAAAGGTCGGTAAATGCCGGTGAATAAATCATTTCGTAAGCAGTGCGCATCAGTGTCAAAAGGATAAAATTACAAAATACTAAGTATTGTGAAAGGAAAATGTATTATTTGATGGCATTGAATTCATCTCAAAATTACAAACACATTTTAAACTATTCAACCATGAATTCTGAATTGCGAACGTCAAACCCTGTTGCCCTGATCACATCACAAACTTCTTCACCGTTCCATAAAAATGAGGCGTCAAAAGAGTGCATGGAAGCTCAGACAGCTCCTCGGCCTCGTACGTGTCTGTTCAGGGCCAATTTCGTCGTTCCTGAACAGAATCAGACCCGATGATAGGAGTTGCATAGGCGTGCCTCATCCCACTCCCCCGCTGAAAATATCGCAAAATGGACAGCAATTTCGCCGTGGAATTACCTTTGTGGTCGGTAGTTCACTCTCGAAAAGATTCCAATTGCAATATATATAGGTGATCATCGCCGTATTTCAAAGCGTAACAACCGTCAAATTAGCAACGACTTTTTCGGTCCTCGTGAAAATGTTTCAGGTTTCTTCCAGCGACACACAAGATCAATTCCTTCGCGTCTGCGCACGGATGAATGGTCGCTGGGAGTCACGTGACCTCCGAGTAACAGGTTGTCAACAAAGACTCGAAAAGATGGAACAGTCGTGACTCGTACCCGCTTTGACAGACCACAATTTTTCGTGTGGATATGGAAGCAATTGCCAGCATTGTGCGCTTTTGTGAAAACCGAAGCTTCTCGCGAGTTTTTTCGACCTTACATCTTGTTGATGAGCGACCATGTCCGGACATTTTATAACTGGACAATGTCATGCGTTCAACGCCTTTATAAAACTTTGCATACGGGGAGCAAGACGAGTAACTCTCCCCTTATGGATTCCTGCTTCTTCCTTTTATGGGTCCATGCAATAAAACAACGTAATTTGCAAGATAAGTAGTATGGTGCCTCCAACACGCCGCTTTATAAATTGCGGTAGACACTTTTAGCAGGTTTACATAGTAGCAAGACTTTTCAACCGTCGTTCTGAAATTCTACTGTTATCTGGCCTCTGATTATTATGCAATATAAAACTAATAAAAAAATACACCTATCTCTTGAGAATGTCGAATAGTAAATTTAATATTAAGACTTGATATGTTAATACCACGAGCAGCTTACAATCGAATATAACTCCTATTTTTAACATACACTGTCTCCAAAGGGACCGTCGGATTGAGTTTTTCAAATATTTTCAAATTATATTTTTATGTACGCTTAACCTGTTCATAGAAAGTGGGAATAAAATCATGCACTTCTTCAGTTTGTATATAAAAAGTTCATGTACCATTTCTCACAAATTTGGTGGCTTTGTTCTGTGCCTTGCATTGAAAGACATCGATTCCAACCAACCTTATCGTTCTAGTGCAAAAATGTGACGATGTTAAACTTTTTGAAATCATATAAAAAATTCCCTTTTTCATAAATAACTCATTTTTTTCGAGAATCATATGAAAGTGATGCGAACAAAATGTCCTTCTTTCATCAAGTTACGTAAGTGTACCAAATTTGAAAGTGATCCGTCTCATAGGAAAAAAAATGGAAGTTTTCACTCCGACGGCTCCCTTAAACAAATTTTACCAGCAGACAATTGCGTCAGGGCACTTCCTCTTCAGCAGGAGGGTATCACCAGAATGAAAGAAATATTTTCTTTGGCAGAAGAATGGCTCCTCGTTTCTTGAGTTCTAGAATTCAGATTCTTTGCATAATTTTTATTTTACCTGATTCTTTTCAGATTCATTGGTTGCATGAGGCTCTGGACCCTTCACGTGTCATGCACCTCTGACACCTGCACAGAAGTAATCTTGGCTTATGTACGTATGTCAGCAGAATTGAAGCCTCGTACAAGTGTTACACTGTAAGCCGAACATACTCGTATGACCCTATTATATGCGGGTACACTCACATTGAGTTGGAAAAAGTGTACCACGGTTTAGTCGCTCATTTATTGCTTGTCAAATTTCTCTTCAGTACTCTTATCGAACACTGACCCATTTAATTATTCCTCAGTTTTACGATTTAGAATGCAATATTAAAAGCTATATTTAATACTCGTACAGACATTTTCGGAAAGTGATAAGGTGGTAACAATTTTGTAGATACCCTGTACATGTACAATTGGATATACATTCCACAAAGAAACCAATGTTCATTGCCGTGAGTTTGATGTGAATTTCACGTAGCAGTGCAATGTAACTGAGTGACGATTGTCTCGACAATTGTAAAGAAAAGCTAGAAATTCGATTGCTGTCAAGTAGCAATAAATATTTGAAAAAGTATGGAAAATTGTGGCTACTCAAGAAATTCATTGTCGGTTACTGCAGCATTAGATTTGTTTTTATGTGTACTGCAATCAACGAGATATTAAACCTTAAAATCAAAATTTATATAATCCCCCTACACTCTGTATGAGACCAACTCTTTTGGTATAACAACTGATTCTTTTAATTCTTATTCTTTTCAATCTAGAAGGTACAAACTAGTATAAGTACGGTCAAATTCTTTAATACGTTAACTAATGTTGTTATTATTCTGTTGATTTTCATTTTTTCTGAATACGGAAAATATTAACTTGTATTAGTAAAGCCAAATTCTTCAGTATAACCACTGATGTTGTTGTTATTCTGTTAATTCTTAATCTTTTCAATACAGAAGAGATTCAGAAATTTCATACCAGTAATGAAAAATACTTTTACTAAAGCTAAACAAAAGTTATACCATGTGCAATGCTAAATATATTGCACAAATTTCAGGACTGATGCATGTAGCTGTAGGAAAGGGTATTTTTCTCGTTATAAATTCTAAATGATTAATTGAGTAACAAATAAGTCCGATTTACAGAAACACATTTGCATAATTATATAGCTGGCATATACATGTATATCAATTTGATCACAAAAACGACGATAAAATTCGTCCAATTTACACGCACGAGTTGAAGCTTTCAGAAATTGAAATTAATTAGGAAATTCCCACGGGTACGAATTCCAATTCTTTTGTAACTGTGGCATTTACCCTGACCCCTTTTGATTCAATGTAAAATTAACGTAACTTCTACTGTCAAAATGTAAAATTAAGTTTTCCAAAATGTTCAATTGATCTCTCATGACAGAACTTGACGCGTATGTTTTGTGATGGTAGGCTTGAATAATTTGAATCAGAGTTAACTCGTACGCTTAGCTCTCGTGATTTAATTATTAATTTAAATCAAAGTACAATAAGGTCAATATTTAAACTACAAAGATAGTGACCACAAGTGGAAACTTTAAAATCGAGAAGAGTTTTTGCCGCGCTCCAGTGGAAAAAACATCATTTCTTCTCTGCAAGTCACCCTCGCCTACTACACAACTTTTACTAACCTTGGCCATGACCATTATTCCGAAATATAATACCATTTATTTTTTGAGTTAGTTATGTTGGTACATTTCATTGTTGCACTCGCTCATGTTCAGAGAAAACAACAGTAAAAAATTTTTATGTGAGATGAACAGTGAAACTAATGCACAGTATGATACTTAAAGGAGAAAAATGTCGTCTATGGAAAATTATTCTCTTAACTCTAACGCCAAACCATGGAAGAAAGAAAATGAAAATCGGCGAAATTGCTTAAAATAGAGATGATACAGACATGTATACATCTCGTTGCCTATCCAGATCTGATTAATGTAAATTTATTAATACAGACGAAACAGATACCCAATAATCCTTCTCTGTTTTCGTGTGTCATTGTTCTTTAATAATCTAAAATTCTCTGACCACGAAGTAAAGTGGCCAAAGATTCCCACCGTTCTCTTAGAAAATTAACTGCATCTCTCTGTCTTTTCTCTTGCGACTCTGCAGCGCTGCTGGGAAGAATTTAGTGCGACAGTACTCTAAGGAATATTGAGCATGTGAACGAACTTATAATCCTAAGTCTTCAGTAACAGCGTAGCTGTTGACTTCAATATAACACTTGGATACCAATGCAGCTACCTCAACTTCTCATGCTCATTCTCGTGCTATGCTGATAAATTCTTTGCATCACAGAGAAGAACCTGTGTCCTTGAACTCTGCGTATTTCAATCGTTATGTACTTAACTGTGATGTTCACTCGCGGCATAATTTCAGTTTTGAACGTCGGGCAGCGAAAGTTCAACAATGACGGCATACGATAGACTAAGTAATCACTGCTACAAAATTACTCGAGAGCCCTCAATGAGGCAATCTTCTGTAAGTATTCGATAAGTAAAGTAACCGTGAGCAATTTTGAAGAGGCCAGTCGCTCGAGAAAATGATGAATTGAGCAATAGCCATGGAAACATTGATGGAGCTTAGGCCATATCCACTGGAATTTGTAGACTGGCTTGCTGCACCAATACCGTATTAATGACTGGAACTCCAACTCCGCCGAAGCGGCGGGTGGCCGAGCGCTGGAATGACCTCATCTTCTCGTGAATTCGTCTTCTGGTAATGCACTGACGTCTCGAGGGCGGACAGACGAGCGGCGACGGTTGGGAGGCGTGGGAGTCGAGAACGCAACCAGAAATGGCATTTAGATCACCTCAGTTGGCGTACTCGGTTCGAATTAAGGTGAAAGCTAAGAATACCATGCAAGCCAAAAGCTGAAAAGATGAGCAGATAAAATAAAGCTAATTGAGCACAGCGATAATGCTATAGAATTCGGGGTGTGCAGTTATTCATAATCAAAATTGAACTTTCGGACAGTGCAAAGCTGTTGGTTTTCATTCAAAATGATGCTAAAATTGATGATCAAAAAATTTGTCACAGATTTACTGCCACACGTGTGTTATTGTGACAAAAACTCGAAAGATAATTGACGTATAGTTTTTTATTTTTTTTCAAAATCAGTGTGGTATTTATGAGCATGTTGATATAATGCTCACATTGAAGAGATAGAACAAGAATCCAATAGTGTCATACAATTTGAATCATAAGTGGCTTTTGTTGTTGGACTTATAGATACGATAGAGAAAACAGCCATTTCCTGTACCTACGGAGATTTGCACTGTTCTGACATTACTGGGGTGAAGTGATAAAAATAAATACTCTTGTTGGTGGGAAATGTTAATTTATCGGGAGAATGGTCTATTTTTGATGCATAAATGAAATTATGTAAATCATTGGTATGGTTTTTGGCTTGACCGATTGCTACGTAGAGAACCATCATTTTTTTACGGGGACGTGTAGATTTTTATCTAATCATTGAAAAAATACCACAAATTGGACGAATGGTATTTAGTACGTTCAATTTAATTGTAGTTTTCCGTTAGTTTCCTTTACAATCAGTTTCAATTAAGAATTAACTTTACCTCCAACCGTGTGTTTGAGCTGAATCTGAAGCGTTCGCTACAACGTGCTGTGATGGAGTTCGATGTCGTAAATGAAGACATTTGCGAGCGACCGTTCTAAGTGTTCCAAACTGTTAAAGCAATTTAAATCCATCTAAGCCTGCTCCATGTAGTCCAAAAGTATGTCAAACTTTATCGTCAATGTGATAACTTACATAACAACCGGACAAGTTTTAAAGTTTCTTAAAGTGAAATCCTTCGATTATTATAAGAAATAAAATGCAAACTCCTCACATGAATAAAAATTTTCAATCATATTGAAAAACGGATCTCATTGTACGGGTAATATAGTAAAACAGTTCAGTCAGAAACAAAAATGGTCTTTAAACTCGTACTAAATACGTGAAGAAATTTTAAATGACACCTACTAGTCATACTTTGTTACGCAGACAATATCACAACGCCAGAAAAGATCGATGCCCCAGCCGATCAACAGCATCAGCAAGCCTTGTGTACATGTGTGTGTTTTCATTGGTTTCGTATTCTCCCATTAACCGAAACATAATGAACCTTGTTACTGTAAATTCTTGTCTTAGAAATAATCTATGCATGAAGGGAAAATCGAAACTTTGTGTTATCCCTACAAATTACACTTATTTTCTATTCAAAACGATACTCGTAAACCAAAGGGCTCTACCGAACGTCCTGGAAACACGTTCTGCCTCTTCTTCAGATGTTTGCGGGAGATAACACAGCCTTGCGTGCCGAGGACCTAAGCACTGGAACAGGTCCACGTGATCGAGACTATTTAATGCCGATTAAATGAATCCAGGCGTAGAAAAAACTCGGAAAACGACAAGGCATGAATTTCCAGGATGATGGTACACGCGGCATTCATGGCGCTGCGTAAAAAACAGTCGAGTTGTTCAAGTTATGATGTTTTTTTATGTGATAGTTTCGATATTTGTTTTACTCTGACATGGTACTTAAGAAAAAGCGATGCCTCGATTATTATTTCTTGTTGGTTGTTGTTAAATATGATTCCTTCTCATTTGGCTAACCGAGTTTAACAATATTAAAAATAGGAATGACATTTTTTAATTTAATGATCGACAAATCTAGATTATCCTGATACGCCCGAATTGTTTTTCAACTTATCATCTAATATGAATAGCTAACTTAACTGAAAATCAATTAGGCAAAATTTTTATTCCGTAGCAAATATAAGTACAGCATTGAGATTCAAAACTAATTTTCCTAAAATTGTAACCTTCAGTCAGACATCAAGGTATGATATTCTCTACGATCCTCAGATACTTGAAGTCATGCAGTGTTAAGCAGAAACCATTTGTAAATCCTGACTAATTTAATTCATTTGCCTCGTATTCTACATCAGTAATTTGAGTATATCGATGTATAATCAGTTCTAATCAGCTGTTTTCTCAAATGGACGAATATTTTCAATGTTTAAGCTAAAGCATTAATTTACACTGAAAACCCCTGTTTCAAATTGTTCCTGGCTACTTCCGCTTATTTATACAATAGGAACGAGAAGTATTGTGTACCAAACCGGCGACGTAACTTAAATTCAAAACCTTGGAAGTCGCCGGCCAATAGAACTCAAAAAATGACTTTCAAAATATATCCAAGTAACAAATTATTTTCCCCAACTTTCTGACAGATGAACTCGGTTCAGGTGCAGCAATCCTTTTAGAGAAAGTCAGAGCATGGTGGTTTGTTAATTACTTTATACATAGTACCAAATATTCATTGCATCACTCTGAATTTTCACGATTAAAAAGGATTTTTTTCAAGCTAAGTTTCAGTAATTTCCTCATAGTTAATAAGACCGCGAGTTTTAATACGCGTGACGGTGATGGCGCTGCTACTCTCGATCAAAGCGTCGTGAATGACGCCCCAAGCCTGGGGATACCTCAGCAGGCGGCCATTCACGAGTTCCCTATAAATAGAGCGGTGATCTCCCCTCACGATTGATGTCGGAACCTTGAGCACAGGAACGTTTGCAACAGTTCCGACTTCAGCTCATCGTCTCAAGTGTTGACGAGCGACTCCAGGACCCCAAGCGCGCATATCAGGAATGCCGGACTAACGGGCGAGTCCGGTCTCTGGAACAGATGACTGCGGATTAATATGTCGATGCATATCAAAAGCTTTTTGCATAATTGAGGGGATAAGAACAGACAACGATTGTTCCTTAAGTTTCACGCGCTATTGATAAATAAATTATTACGTCTGTAGGGAACTTCACGCGTTACACATGCACAATAAATTCTGATAATTTGTTATTGAAACTGTTAGTGCGCAGATTATTCGCTGGGTAAACATTTGCGTCGCCTTCGAGTTTAAGACAATAAGGTTTTGAATGATGTGTTCAAGAGTTCTTCCGCTTAGACTTAGAGTAGGTTGAGAAGGACGATAATAGCACCTAAAAAATTGAGTATACAGTGAAAAAATTCTACAACAAATAATGTCCAAGACTTTGTCATTGCAGCTGATTTCTCCGACACCCACCGTCCTTTTTCTTCGAAAACGAAATTGATGAGATTAAAGTTACTTAAATAGGAGGTATGATTTTGAAGGAAGCTGATTGGCTATCAATTCTTTCCAATCATTTTCAAAATGATTCGAAGATTAGCCCTTAACGGGCGCTGGAAAAATTTCGATAACCCTTAGCTAAGGAGTCCGTCAACGACCCATAATTTACTTCAATTCAACCATTTACTCATTTACAGGATTCAACCCTTGAAGTTTTTTATCATGGAATTTTTGGTGAAGTTGTTGGGAAATCGGAAATTACTCAAAATTATAGTGTGATTTTTGTATTGGTATAGATTCATTTTTTACTTTATCAGGTTTTCATGAATTCCATTGTCTAAATTCAGAACCTGTACACAGTTTAATTTAATACTTCAGTATTAATCACTCCGGTGAACAATTAGCTATACACAAGTCCAATTTTTAACTACTATACTCAAAAAATGACCTCTTTGTGCATAATTTGTATATTCAAATAAGTAGTGTAACTCAAGTAGCTACTTTTCTAGAGTCACATTAGTGTCATACATTGAAGCAGCAGTAGCCAGTGTTCCACTGATGACACCCGTGTGTGTGTGTGTGTGTGTGAAAAACGAATAGCTAGGGGCACAACAGTGACTTACGTGAGAGTATAGTGGTAGCCACCGTCACAATTGTGACAAATTCACAGACGTAGATAACCTCTAGTGACACAATAGTAACTTGCTTAGGGGTAACTAGAACCGAGTGTCTCAACAGTGAGCCTACCTGCTAGCTAAAGAAGCCGCCAAACTAAAGTCTCAAGTTTTCCGGTGAAATTTGTAGTTCACTGGAGGGCTTGATACTTGAACCTGCTGTGCTGTAGCAACGAAAATACACGGCTGGATTACCGTCGCCATTGCACTTTCTAATGAAGACACATTTAAATAAACATTGCATTTGGAAACCATAGCTGAGGCATTCCCCTTTTGTGGCACCTAAAAACTGTTGTTCTTTTCCGCAGCCATTTATTGCGCCTGTCCATATCAGTTCTTACGACGAGTCTAAACTTAACATGGAAGTGCTTTCAAACGCAGGAACGTGTTTGTATTACTCGTTTTCTATAACATTTGTAAAACACGGATATTACTACTGTCAATCAATCGGAATACAATCGTAGTAAAAAACCTCGTCATGATAGAGACAATTATGGGTTTCGTGAACACACTGTAGCATTAAATCTCATTATTAGGCATCAAGCTTCTGAGATATTGAAATCTCGTGTCGACGGACTTAAAGTTTTACCCCAGGTACTTGAACCTTTTTATTTTTCATGAAGTTAGAGGGGAAGCATATATATTTACACTGTTCAACTCAGAAGTTCAACATCGTTGAAACCCTGACTCGAGAGATTTCAACTGTTTTAGCGCATCCACTCATTTCTTTCGTGTTTTTTCCTTGGTTTTAGTGGCAGAAGCAGTGAGGCTTGGCGAGAACTGATACTCTCGAGGAGATTTCCTTGGGAGCGCGCAACTCTATAATTTGGAGGAGGGAATGCTTGAGAAGAGAGAAGCCGTCGCGAGCCATGCATGATGGCTCCCATGTTGACCCCTGCTCGACAAGGTGCCTTGGAACTATCCAGCCATGAAGACCGACTCGAAACCAACCCTCCAGAAACCCCATCTTTTATTGTTCAGGCCACGATAGATCCAACAGTGCCATTTTCCTCCGCTTTTCTGGCCCGGAGAAACTTGGTCTCTTGGCAATAAAATGCTGGCGCGTTGCCTTAGGTTTTTATGATTAAACGTGTGAAGAAAAATTGAATTCAGGTTTCGTGTTTTTTTTGCCATGTTTAAGAAAACGTCTATGAAACCATTGTCTTTTTGTGCAGGTTGTTGATACACCTGATGTAAAGTATAAAATGTATAATTTAGAAACGGAATCACGTTTTTCAATTTTAACCACAAAAAATCTACTCTTCCCACCGCACTAAAATTCTGCAAAAATTTCATAGATTGTTTAACCCAAGGAAATTCGCTGTTGTTTTCATCACTTGATGTGCGAAGAACAAATTGGATGCCGAACGCACTCCCCTTCTTTGTATTCTCCTCGGGCGAAGATCAATCTGCAAGTCTCGGCCCGGCCTTTATCTTAGGATTGCGATAGTAACCGCCGTGCTAATTTTTCCCACCTGCCAGGCGTTAAATTTAGAGGCCCGATAAGGTGGTGGGGGATTATGTGGAAGTTGAGCAGGATGATAATGGCGCTGGAGAGACCTGGAGATAGGACCAAGGAAGCCTCGGGTAGAGGTGTAATTCAGATACTGGAGACGCCGTTCCCTCATTACAGAGACTCTTTACAAGCGCCTCCCAAGAAGAAAAGACAACAAATGCCACTTTACTGGCCATCAAATGAGGCTGCAAAAGAAAGCAAGCTTTGCTCAGCGACCCGCGCACACGTAGAGAGAGCGAGCAGGGGTTCTGCTACAGCAGAGTCCGTCCGCCTGTCTTTCTCAACCTTTGATTACTCCTCCTGAAAAAATGACGCCTGGAGACGGTTAGGTTTTAGCAAACAAAGGCTAGCTTAATGTTCAGGTTTCGATGCTTAGGGTAAAGCTGCATTTTTCGGATTTTTGTACTCTTATTTTAGGCATTTTGTCTCGCTGGTGTAAAATGCAAGCCTTCGATGGTCGATGTCCTGATATAACTAAAATTACCGTCGTACTGAACTGCGTGATATCTGAGTGAATAGAAAATTAAAATAAAAACAACCATGAGATTGTTACAAATTGTTTTGAGTTTTGTTCAAGTGCAGTCGGACGATCTCAATGGGAAAACAAAGGATTTTTTTTAAATTGTTCTTCGAATGGCTCAGTTTTATTGGAACTCATACTCAAACACTTCATGATGAAAAATTAGTATTGTCCCCAATCCTGCATTTCCAGAATAATTTGTACCAGCGTATCACCTAGAGGCAAGATTCATGGGACTACCTGGAACGTAGAATAGTACTTCGGTTATTCAAGGTTTTGAGTTTCTTCCACAGCTTTTGCAATTACCTCCGATTTTTCTTCACGGGTGGAAAAAGTATCTCTGTATTTTGGTACAGACTCAAAAATATCAACTAAGCCAAAGAAAATCATAGTAAAATTTTCTCCTCCCATGTCTGTCTCATAATAGTACAGACATCGAGTACTGTTACAACCCAATAGTGAAATTCGTCCCTGCTGGCGAACTTGAGAAACTTTTCTGCAAACGATTGAACCGATAACATTTCGTAGGTGGGGCGCGAAGTGAAGGAAGATGGATGGAGGTGCATTCATATTGCATGTATAATTTTGCAGGGATATAAATGTTCTGCACATACTGTAGATACCTTCAGAGCATTTCCACTCAATAACGCTCATCTGTTCCACAGCCTTCTAAGCTAATGTTCACAGTTCTAATGGGCCTTACCGTATTAACACAATATGTACACAATATTGATATGTGTACATATGTGTACATTAACCTCGAATTAGGTTAACAATAATTGTAAGCCTACAGGGCATGATATAAAATGATGAAGCCATGTTGTAGACATGATAAAGGTTTGACGGCATGATGTAAACTTTACAACATGCTTTGCGTCGAAGGTAGCCGCAGTCAAAAAGTGCACTCGGAACCATAAAATTATCAGCCCTCTCGTCAGAGATCTCTTTGATAAGGGTTTCATCAGACCGAGGACCTAGTTGTGGCACCTGCAATATCTACCTACAAGTTTCAATAAGAATTAGATCCTTTCTCCCCTCTCCCTCAGAGATACACGTCAATACACCTGAGAGAAATTTATAATATCAGCGACAAAAACTCTGGAACAGAAACATGCATAAACAGTGTACGTATTAAGTCAAAAGATAATAAGTGTGGTGCACCTCTTCCCTTCCCCACCCTCAGTCACCACCCCTCCCTCTCCCATGATAGACGCCCCTGCACCCAGGGTTAATTTAAGAGATTAACAAGAAAAGCCCTGGAGGATTCGTGTGCAGGCCCGCCCTCCTTGACAAGCTCCTGCCGCCTGGTCAGCTTCGCGGTTCCCACGCCTTCCGTGACCCTGTGCGCATGCGCCAGCTTCTCGCGCATGCGCCAGCTTATCTGGCTCTTGTGGAAGCGCGCCCTTATATGATCGGGAGAAATCATGCAATTAAGGGCTGTGAAGTGAGAAATTCTCTGGAAAAGAGGGCGGCTGAAGAACTTGGCCCTCTGAAAGCGGGTCGTAAAAACCCTGAGAGAACAACATAGACACGGGATAGACCATCATTTGAGTCTCTCAGCTATACATAAACTGACCCGTAGCTGCGTGATGAGAGCAAATTTATAATGAAAATAGAGTGAAATACAGAATTTTTTTATTTGTGGAAGGATTAACGAATTGTACGAGCGCAAACTTCAATTTCCGTATTGAAGTAGCCACTTTCATTAAACAAATAAAGAAAAGGAAGTAGTACAAGTAGGAGTAACACTTTTTAACTCAGAGCTGGAAGGTATGATTCGTACCCTAAAAGACAAACGTTCCATGAGTTTTGATGCACTCAAACTATTTCTGGTAGTGAAAGATGAAAGGCCGAATTTGACACGCAGAGAATTTTTAAAATAAAGTAATTTTTCTTTAAAACGCATTAAAATCCTGCGAAAAAAATTCTTCAGCGGAGGAGACTCCGGCTTGCTAGACCTGACTGAGCTACACATGAGCGGGTTGTATGTAATAGGGCCCGATTATCAAGTGAAGGTTTGGGCAGCGTAAAAAGCGATTATGAAACCGGACTTCAGGAGTTTCGTCCTGCAACAGACAGACCTAGCAAATGCTGAAAAAATATTGAGCAGTTAATTCATTGGCTGGAAATTTTACATGGAAAAATCATTATTAAAGCACGCAGTGGTCGATAGGCTACGTACATAGAAGCAAACTCATGCATGGCAACCAGCGCTGCTGTGATGGCAACCGAGATACAATCATATGAGATGAATTATTTTCAAGAAAGACTAAGATTTGTACCAAGTCATGGTATCATTTTCTAACTAGACGTAAGTGCGTGAGAAAGCTGTGCTCAGGTGCAAATAACTGGCATGAAAACATCGCTGCAGTCATATTTTCATCGAGTGCCATGGCTTTTCCCAGCCTGGGGTATTATCTGATAAATTATTTTAGTTATGTGCTTTGTTCGTCCAATATGCTCAAAAGTCTGTCTTTCGCGAATAGAAATATGTGGTTAAATGAAAAAACTAGTTGATGTTTTGAACTAGCCCTACAATATTGCCCAAAATCACTTTCCTGCCGAGTTGGGAATCGTATGGGCGATGCAGCAACCCAGTGAGAATTGTGGATGGATTGGTTTCGGACGACTATTCGTCAACTTTTCACGTTTTCAAGACGGGAAGAGATTGAGATAACTAACATCGCTCATAGCTCAACAATAAAAAACTCTTACCAGTGTTAAAATTGTTTCTGATGCTCTTGGTGATGGATGGAATTCCACAATTTCTTGCAAATTTTAGTCGTAGCCTCTTTTTCTCGATCAGATGACGCAGAAGTGAAAAAACAAATTAGCGGGGAATTACATAAAACTAATAGAGAAGTACAATTTTTTAGCGCGGTAAAAAGAACTCCGAGTGCTCACATAGATGCAATTAAATACTTTGAATATTATTCAATGTCGCATAAACGATACAGAAGTAGTGAAATGAAATGTTTAGTTTTGGAGAAGTGTATTTGTGGCAGTCATTATTCATCTGTGTTCCTTCTTTAATTCAGAGCAAATGAGATTTTTAACTAACACAATTTTATATATAATTGTCTGTAATACCACTGTACAATAATAGCCCAGTGTTGCTTGCTTGATCTGTTCGCCTCTCTGTCACGCTTTTGAGGATTTAGATAAAAGAAAATTCCTGGGCTTGTGTTCCTAATCAGCGAGACTGTCAGAGAAGGCAGTTCGCATCAGAGACACTGAAAACAATAGTATTTCATGCCAGATTCACCGTAAATATGAGGGCATTTAAGAAATTAACATCATTTATCCTGCCATTTCTGGCGGAGCGCGTTTACTAGTGCTTAATGAATGCAACAACTTAGTAAAAAATTTTTGACGTAACATGCGAGTACTACATTTTATTCACTATATCTTCATTTTCTTTCAGAGCTTATCATTAACGATGAGCATAAATGAACTTTTCTTTCTTTTAAAATCCCTCAACGAAACGATATAAAATTAATGCTAAATGTGATAGAAAAAAGTATCACAAAACTTTTACATTTGAACGTCTAGGACCTGGGTCCACCTTTGGTAAAACCTGTGCAATACACGTGTCGATATTAGCATATTCATGTGAAAGACAAACAGGAAAATGCACGTCGAAAACGAGAATAAAAGTGGCACAGGATAACCAGAAAATAAACAAAAACAAATAAATTGTCAATAGAGTAACAAATAAACGATCACTGGTCGGTTATGTATTTTTAAAGAATAGGCACCTTGCATGTCGTTGAACGATGGCTGTAATTTGTGTATTAATAATGACTCTAAGATCCGTAGATCGGAATCGTTTGGATAGGAATCTAAAATTTTAAACTTTTTGCCGTTGGTAGTTTGGTCACAAGGTACTGGTGTCGCAATGCTGCCGCATGGAAGAATGAGGGGGAAACTACAGAGGAGAACCCGTGCGATGGCTACGGCCATCATGTTCAGTTACCCTTACGTAAAGAGCTTGGTGAGTTAAACCAAAGTACTGCGATACGTGACATGCACAACTAAAATTATATGCGGTAGAAGATCACTTGTCAGCATGTAGTGTATTTTTAAAGGGAAACAGAGATCCTACAGTGAGCTTCTCGATCAAAATTATTCGAAAAGGATTACTTAGAAAACATTTTGACATAAGGTTGGCGAGCTCAGTCTTGCGTTTTCCAGGCTGGTCACCCAAAAATGAAGTCGTGCGGTAAATGTTGTCAGTATTCTCATTGTTTGCGGTCTTATTGTATAGATTTGACAAGAATTTATTGATTAACCCTAAATCCTTTAACATTTCACGAGAAGAATATGCTTCTTTTGAACCATATCTTGAAATGGAGTTGAAGAAAAGTTAATAATACGATTAAAAAATAATAAAAATCTCATGATGATTGAAGGAATAAATCAAATGATAACTTGAAAAATCTGCCATCCTTATAAACAAAACGGTTAGCGAACTTGTAAAGAAATTTAGGACAGACTTGAATTTCTGGCGAATTTTCAATTAAGATCTGATGGACTAGGCATACAAATGAAATATTTTTGGTATCAAAATTCAATAACGTGCGTCGAATCTCCATTTTTTCAAAAAAATTCAGGTATTAGGGATAAAAAAATCTGAGCATATATTCAAACACTTCAAATTAAATTAATGAACAGATTTAATTAATTTTCTTCAGAACAGAAATGAACAAACTGAGCTGTAATCGATAAAGAGAAGCTTCTTGCACCCTGCGTGTGGGTGTGGTGGGTGTGCGGCCTAGCGACGGTTAAACTTCTCAAAATTTTGTTTGCAATTACTCTACGGTTTGCAGAGGGCATTTAAAAAGTTGAAATTTAAATATCTGTTTTAGATACCCTTTAATATATTTCCAATAACTAAGAGTATTACACCTCATTAATAATCATCGTCGTCTCATCATTATTCAAAGATTTTCAAGCGACTGCATAGTGTTTTTGTTCTAACAAGAAATCATCGTCATTTAAAAGCTTCGTTGAAAACAATGCTGCAATAATATTGCTGAGTTGTTTGTCATTCTATTTTTGTTGTGAGTGTCTCTCCTTCACTCATCCGTGCGTTCCATGTGGAGTGGTTTTTGCCATGGAGGAAGGCAGCCAGGAATGCTGCTGTGGAAGATGCGTTGAAGGAGTCTCTTTTAAGAGTTGAAGATTGTAGCCCTTGCGATAACCAATGAATTCCGAAAGAGGGAGGCATGTGCGTCGCATTCCGGCATCGGGTCACAACCAGGCCGACGACCATCCTGGGTGTTGTCTCGCTGCCTCCAGCCGCAGATCTTGTTGAATGAGGAAGTGTGCAACTCGATTTGTTCTTATTTTGCAATTAAGTGACTGCTGAAAAAAGGCAGACAAGCGGCCGAAGCAACGCCATGGAATGGCTCGTGTTGTTGTACAGCCTAAATTTTTGCTTGTGACTGATTGGGCGAAGCTTACAGTATGCTTTATTTAAAATGCTTTTGAATTATAGGTCGCGAAATTAATGATACACAGAGACGGAAAATGTTAAAAAACTGTTGCAAGTAAAACAAATAAAAATTTCGCAACTGGATCTAGCTCATTTAATTCAAACGCCCCTATAAATGTACTTCAATGAAGAAATACTCGTTAGACAATCGTTTTCCTAAAATGAAATCTAAACTTTTCTTCAAATATGCCTAACACTAAACTCAATTTGCAATGGACGCTTCTTGTTTGATTACACGCTGAATACTTCGTAAAATATTTTACGTCTTAATTAATGGAAATTGGAACTGATTTTACACACGCTTGACTTTACTTTATGGCTGGAATTCAATGAGAAAAATGTCAAGCATTAGGCAGAGTAATGTCAAACTCGCCCATGATGCATTAAAATTATATAATATAATATCTCAGTACACATTTGCAGGCAAAACAACTCATATCTTTTTAGGTATTCAGAATCTTCCTGTAAAGATATATTGTCAGCTGACTTGGAATTTGAATTCGCAATATCATGTTCAAATGTCTAGTTTAACAGCAGAAACTCGTCCGTGTTGTTGAGCTTCATCCCTTTATTTATACTCGCCCTTCTTTGAATGGAAGTTGAGAGCAAGTGTTCTCTGAATTTCAACGAAGAGGCGTTCACAAGCCTTGTCTTCTTAATGAACTGCTGAGAGCCTAGCACGTTTTCAACTGTCTTGGGAAGAGACAGACTAATTTTTACCCTAGGTACTGCAGCGAGAAAAGAGCTCTTTAGTCTTAGAAACGATATTTTTCACTATTGAATAAATGGAAGATTGTCTCAGTGGATTGCACATCAGAAAGCGGCAGACGCTGAATTCAAATTAAATTCAAGGTATCGGAACTCAGAAACTTGATCAGCATCTTCATAACTGAAGTCTTATCTAGATTGGGACCAACTATGAAAACCCCTATTTTAATTCTTAGAATATCATTTTAGACTTTTATTAGCAAAGCCAGTCTGTCGTCTCAGGGTATAGTGTTAGCGGTAGTGGGTGAGAGACTTCGACGCAGCTTAGAGAGTTATCTTTTGTAAAAATGACCTTTTTTCAAATTTGGTCATAAGATGCATTGAATACTGAAAAACCATCAGTTTAAACTTGTAAATTCGTCTTGGATCGTATTGGCAGCTGTGTTTTTACTCCTGAATTTATCTCACTAAATTTTTAATCCAGTGAGGCTCAAGGTACAAATAATTTATTAGTGCCTGCTAGCCAGCCTCATAGATATTCGCAGCTGTGGTGCAGCGGTGATGGTTCACTACAAAGTGTGTATGTATTTTCATGCCCTCGAAGGACATTAAACTCTAAACTAAAGTACGAGTAACATAGTACATAAAGCTAGAAAATAAAGCACATGTATCATTGTCGTTTTCTACATGAGAAGAATTAGGATTCTATTACTGCCAGATGTTTCCATAATAAAAGTAAAATTAAGGACACATATCGAACTTGTGCGCTTCCTGAGGAATTCCCGTAAAAATGACAAGAATTTCTCAATGATGACTGTGTTACTGAGAGTGTTGGTGTATTTCATCATATCTTCGCCAACAAAATTTATTCGCTGAGCGCTTCCTGGTAAACCCAGTAACCCTGGCCACCCCAGTTCTTCCTGGAAGTCCCAGTCTAACGTTGCTGTCAAACAATTTGTGATTTACATCGATTGCAGTTATAATCTCAGGAAAGGAACAAAAATTAACGGAAATTCACATAGAACGGGACGTCATAGCTAAAGTTGTACTTGACGTCATTTCCCTATGGATCAGATGAGTGATTCATATCCTTCCTCAGCGTATCCTGCTCCACGACTCGCCCTCGAAAATAATTACATTTGTAGCTCATGAAATGAGAAAATTATTCAATTAGAAATGTCCTCGAGCTACGTAACATACATCATTTGAATGTATTGAAATGGCTTATACTGAATAAGATTGCTAGTATTCCATTGAGTTTTACCGTTGATCATTTTTTCCATTGGTTAGCTACAGATGAACGAAATTTCTCTCCCCTGATATGCAATTAACTCTGAAGTAACAGATCTTTTGTCGCGCCTTTCTTTATATCTTCAATCTCATTCAATCCCCGATGAAGAAGTTTTGCAGCCAGAGCGAATCTTCCTGGAACATTTACTTTTAAAGTTGAGTATTAAAGATTCTTACATGGTGCGTCTTTTGAGTACACGAGCTTCAACGTATTACAATTCTGCCCAATTAGGAGGCTTAAAGCTCTCTAAATTATGCATTCCCAGCCCCGAAGTAACTATTCTACCTTTAGCATTAAATCACGTCTAGGCAGGAGCGTGAGGCGAGTTTTTTCCAATTTCGGCAGCCTTGCATTACCATTCATGATAATTCTCTGGGCAGAGGGAGACGGCGGAGGCGAGGTCTGGGAGATAATGAAGCAAACCAGCAGCCTTCCCGGGAGCAATATATTCCCTGACGTGCACACGCCGTACGCCCATGCAGGAATTCTTATTGGAAACTCACAGCCTTCCCGTAATCGTTCAAAAACCATGATTCATGTTCCAGCTCTTTAATAAATACCAACTTATACTAAAAGTGCACTGCCAGTGACAGAACTCCTCTCGCTACGCTTTTATGATTGATGGTGGAGAGGAACTTTCAAGATAATTTTTTTCAAATTCGCTCGTGTATTAGGAGATGGAGCCTAAGGATCCTAAGAACTGAAGAGTTTTTACTATAAACACAGAGAAATTTTACGCGAGGATCTAAAGATATTTATGAACGTTAAAGGAAGAAGAACTGATACGAAAGGAAGCTGTCGAGATAAAACAAACAGTCAAAAATCATACGGAGAGCAGAAAAAAGAAAAAACTCATACGGGCAAAAAATATTGCTAACACAGCTTGGGAAAGGCAGCCGTTAAAAGAAGTAAACCAAAAAGCGGAAAAAGCTGAGATGTGCGTAGAAAATGCAGGCGTTGTTTGAAAAGGGAAGATGACGATTGGGGAAGATGAGATGGGTGGGGGAGGGATGCGGGGGAGAGGAAGGGAAGTTTTTAGCTTCCCAGTCACGAGTCCGACTAGGCACGCATGCCCAAGATAATTAGGAGTGGGCGAGCTATTACTGACTGTACCCTGATAAGCCAGAGAGCTGCCCTCCAGTAGACTGGCCACGTCCCCCAACACCAGCGGAGCTCCCGGCCCACTCCTGGTAGAGTCACGGCGTATCGTTGGCGAGCTTCAGCACTGCCTGTGACGAGCGTCGACATTCCTGCGAATGAAACCGTTTTGCCGAATCTACAAAACAATTGTTAGTGTTATATTTTATAACTTGCTGGATATCTTCTGATAAATACTTTAGGATCACAATGAAATTCTCATTTCTTCGTTAAAAAGTCGTTACAATTTTATGAGCTTTTCTCAAAATACAATCGCGGTGTTGTGTCCAAAAACGAGTGTTATATACGGAAAAATACAACGATATGGATTCATCTATGGTTACGACAGTATTTGGTTCAAAAATGAATTTACAGTCTAACCTCAATTCGCGAAATTTATTCCAATTCCTCATGATTTTTTCATAAGAACAGTGATCCACTAACTGCTTTTGAAGGATTTTGATTCACAAGACCGATCGTCAGATCCGCGGGCAGGATTCGTTCCGATACACAAGTCCATGGAAACATGGACCAGCTGCATTCGACGCAGCACCGACCGGTGTTATAATAATTTAATTTATTTCACAAGTATAATAAAAGAATATCCGTTATATATTGTTGATACCAATCATTTACCGAGCTAAAAATGGAATATACATGTTGGACAAGTTTGTAAACTGGTGTAGGAATGATATAGTCTCAAACGAGCAACCGATTGCAATTTTTTATATCTTTATGTTTTTTTCTTCCTTACTAATTTATTGATAGTTAATGCTGCGTTCACTTTACAGCAGCATTTGTATATTAGAAAACAAATATTTTCTCGTGCTATTTTAACAACATTTATAAGATATATGTAAGACTTCTTTCACCTATGCAATCCCTGTTTTAAAACCTACATGCAACTTCCCACACACTATCGAAAAAAATACGTTTTCGCTGTGATACTTCATGGCACTAAGTTCATGTCACAGCCACGCTGTGATACTTCATGTCACAGCCTCAAAAAATATCATGTTACACCTGAAGTGCAAGCATTTTATGTTCACGACAAATTCGGCGTATCTACGAGTTTGAATCCTATTCGTGGAGGCATGAGGGTCAATCTGCTGTTCAATGGTAAATAATCCCGAACCAAACTTTGTTTAATGCGCTCTCTACTACCAATGAAGTGACTTGTTGCACGGCATTGGTCTCAACGTCATTCACAGCCTCCCATTCTCTTCGACCTTTCTCTCAATGAAAATAATTGCTTGTGAGATAATTTTCAAATTCGAACAACTCGTATCCTAAGAAGTTGCAACGACTCATCTTACTGTAATTCTCAAGTTGATGAGTGAATTGAATCTTTATATTTGCAGTACCACATTTGGAAAAAATTATGTTGTGATATCCATAACATAACCTGTACTATAATTTACATTATTCTGCTCCCTCTCAGATGCAGAATGCAGACTGCTATACTCTCAATCTCCCACAGAAATTTATACGAAAATTAACGAACAATTTAAATTATTATTCCCATCCCACTGAAATTCAATAGTAGTAATAATGTCATTCTGCTTGAAAATGAACTTGAAAAACATAGTAGGACATCTGGCTGAGATCACCATCCCAAACGAACTATTTTCCAGTCTAGGTCACGTAATTGAGATTGTTAGACTATGAAGGTACCTTCAAAATTTCAAAGTCACGAAATTTTTTGTTTTTATATGCATATATTTCGAAGCAATTAATCTTGTATTGGTATTATGCGACTAGAAGTTTTCGCATTTCGTTTTTAAGCACAATTCCTGGTACTGAGGGGTATTAAAATAATATCAACTTATGTGAAGCAATAGAAAATAGCTTTTGAATGCCATATTGCCTGCAACTTGCGTTTTGCACAATTCTTGCATGGTATACCGTCAGATTAATCATTGTTTAACATCATTTACCCTACAATTAGTATATTTAAAACTAAAACTGCTCTCTTAAATCTGCGTTTAATTAATATCTTATTCTCCCTGTTACCGCCTTCTTACAGAAATTCTGACAGCACAAAATTTAGAAATACTATGAATCATCAATTCCACCGATGAGTCAAAAAAGCAAACTCGTTTCTAAATTTCCTACGCACCGGCAAATGATAACAATGTACAATGAATAACCACGCAGCCTATCCACTACTCTTTCGTAATACGTTGAACTACGGAAATAGGGCACCAAACCTGCGTCACAGGAGCTCCAGCACCTCTGGCACGAGCCAGCGCCGTAACGACTGATATAAACACTTAGCACCACAATAGGAGTAGTTGCTTGCACCCACATTTGCATAATGAGGCCCATGAAGATTCATAAGCTGCTCTTGAAAAGCCCGGAGCCGCACGGTAGCTCTTTAAGAGGTGCCCGCGCAACCATTAGACGGGGATTGTAAAAGATGATCTGCATGCGATCTCGGAGCGGGCGCACAGTAGCCGGCGTCTCCGCGCTGAAGAAGATGTTGGTCTAATTCACAAGGTCTTCATCGCCTGCGGTGGCTGAGAGAGAAAAGAGTGCTGTACCTAATACAACTTAGTTAGGTACCCTGAAGGAGATGTTTATATCATGCAGTGCCTCTAGCTCCTGCCACTTGACGTGGTTGGCTGATAGTTTATGAGTGAGTGTGACCTATTAAACGACATATTTTTTGTATTTGTCTTTGCTTCACCCATTAGGCTAATGAATCTTAAAAAAAAATAAGTTAAAATAAAACGGTATTCATTTAGTAGGAAGGGGACTTAACTCATCACAAATTATTCTACACTTTTTCTTTTAATGGTCTTGTCAGTAATTAAGCCCTAGTCTTAATGATACAAAAAGCATGTATCTTTCAAATTTATCTGGCTATTAAGTCCTATGTTCTAATATATTAACTTTTCCTACCCATTCCATACCGTCAGTGATCTAACATGAATGAAATATTTCCTCAAAAGTTCAAATTTCACTTGTCTGGTTGAGAATGTGACCAGTATATAAAATTTAATATGTTATGTTTATTAAATACATGAAATGGAAATGTCTTATAAACATTTTTTTAAATAGATGTTTGATTTCTACCTGTACCTTTGTACCGCAATGTATTCATTTGGAATTGGCAAAATTGTTACGCCTTGAAAATGCATCACTGGAGACAACCAAAACATTACACCACCTACTTAGTTCGAATAACTCCACGATATCCGTTGGAATACTATTTTAAATCAAAAGTGCGAATTCTTCAAGGAAGAATGTAATCATTAAAATCCAAAAGCAATTCAAATATCATTGTACCCTATGACCAAATTTGAAAAGAGATAATTTTTACAAAAGATAACTCTCTAAGCTGCGTCGAAGTTTCTCACCCACTACCGCCGACGCCGCAACCGCACCTCGGCGTTCCTCCTAACGGGATTCCGCTTGTGAACTCCCACTGGATCTTGTATGAACGTATGCAAATGAAATCAATCCAAATGTGTTTTTCAATTCCACGAAGAAGAAACTTGAAGATCGAGTACTCCTAATATTTTAGTGTACAGAAAGAAAAATATCTTTGATTCGATCATTCTTTCAAACGCATGTATTTTTACAGTAATAGGGGTTACAGACTTCCGTTTTCGGGCCATTCTAGTTGTATGTAGTTAAAAGATAAAAACTAACCAAATGATTGACTGTTTATACAAATTTTAATAGAGAATATTTTTACAGAGAAACATACGAGAATAATCCAATTCATTTCGTGCTTGGCATAAGTTGAAAAATCCAAGAAAAATAGCAACTTCATTTGTATGACGATGAATCATTCTACCCGAAGCTTGAAGAATTGGCATTTTTTTATTTTTGTCTTTTCAAATAACGCTAAAGTTGGATGAATTGTAGAAATCTTCGTATTTTCGTGAATAATTGCATAAAATAATTAGCAAAACAATGAATAATGTAATATCTTCAACTCATCGAGGGTTACCTCATTATTCGCTGATCAACTTACTACATCGTATCGACTGCTATCAGTTCTACAAATTGAGTCGCAGCAACTGACCTACACGAGCCACGAAATTTGTTTTCGAAAAGCATTTTTTGGTTCTTACTATTTTCTACAGTGAACTTCAAATTAGAGATCTTACGTATCGTTCATTAACATCCGTGAATTAGTGTTTTCAATTAAATTTCTTTCTTCTGGATTTACGTTAGCGTAGAAAGCAAATCAAACGGAGACGTCTTAACTTTATTCCTTTAATTTTTTCCAGGGCTCTAAAATTTTAAAAAATTGTGCAACAAACTTAGATTTTTAGTTGTTCATTGCTTTTATTAGTAAAAAGTATTTTAGCCAGTTAACAAATTTGAATCCGTACCTTCTTTTTTAATGCACATATTCAAAGAAAGAAATTTAAATTGAGTAAGGTTTTATCATAAAATTTCACCTGGTTGTAAATCATAAACATTTGACGTCATGTCGTACTCCCGTCGTTTCCCAAATTTTCCATTAAACGTCCGTGTGTTCATTTCAAATCTGCGTCCCAACTCAGTGTCCGATATCACCAAAGTCAGGCTAACTTTTCAGCGTAATTCCATTGTTGGCGGTTAAGTCATTGTTAAATTTATCAGAGAGTATTGTATTACTCTGCAAAAATCTATCACAACGAACGAAGCGTCGAAACAGGAACCTGGAATTGAAATAATGATTTCTGGTAATGAATAATACACTATAATCGAGCTGAAATATAATAAGTTGTTCAGAAAAAACTGAAAGTTAGCTGCAGATGAAGAAAATAGTTTTTCATTGGTACTTAATGTTAACTGAATTATTATGTTGCTCGCGGTAATAACATTGTGAAGCGTTCTTAAAACTATATTTCATACGTCAATGTACAACTTCTAAGGTTTATTTGTTTTTAGCTTAAAACTACTTTTAAAAAATGTCCACAGATTACACCTCGCTCGCAAAGCTTTAAAAATACGCCAACATGTGCCGTAGCTATGGGCCATTTTAATCTGAACGATCATTGCACTCTCGAATGGCTTGAATCAGTTAGCTACATATCGCTGTCCAAAAGCAAACTACAACCGAGTCCACTCGCAGGCCTGAGCACGTTTCTCATGGAGCTCGCGACGGCGGCGCACGCGCCCTCTGCTGCGCCAAAACAATAGGCTATCCATCAGATTTTATCCTCTCATCAATAGTGCGAGCGAGTGAAGGAGAAGCGAGCTTCCCGTCAGCCGTTCAAGTGTCGCAAATGATCCCAGAATTTTTCCGCTCGGGTCTACACACGTCGCTGTAAGCCAGTTTTGGGCCTACAGAAAACCGATGTATATTGGCTATCCCTTCAACGGACTGACTAGAGAAGTAGCCAATCTCTAAGCCCTTTAAAGCACTTAAATCAAACGCGCATGTTTTTGCAGGGTTTGAAGGACCCGGAAACGTGCCAGCGCAACGCCAATGTTCGCAACTAAAAGAAGGCTGTGAAGTGAGGGCGGTTAGCTCAAGTAACCGCTGCTGTGAGGCGCTGCTGCGGTTGGACAGGAGACGCAGGTTTCTAATCTATCACTCAGTGGGGTAGACGAGAAGTAAGCTCTAAACACCGGATGCTTCCAGCCAATTACGGGCAGTAATAGCTGGTTAATCTGCAGTGCGCCTTATACAATGACCATGCAATAACCACTTCGTAGAACTGCTCAATCTGGTTGAGTGGAAGCTATTCCTGACCGCGCTTGATGACGCTTGATGAGGTTTCTGTAATAAAGTTTCTAGATAATGGGCAACCACGAAGAATTTTCACATAGTTCGAGATGTTATAACAAGCACCAAGGCGCTAGATGAAGGAAATCGTTCAAAGAACTTCGGTGAAGATGAGGTTTTTCAGCATCTAGAAAAGCAATTATAACTATTACATATGTTACAGAGATTACAACTATTAATATAATATATGTGGAAGTACATGCATGTTGGAGTTGCGAGAACTTTAGCGATATCTCTGTGTGAAAAGGCAGACATCCTATTTAGATATCCTAAAAATAACAAAAATATAGCAGTAAATCCAAACCCCTGCGACAATTTTTAAAGATGCAGACGGCCAGCGTACCTCGGATTCCCGTCGTATTGGAAGTGCAGCTCAGGCGCGCACTGCAGTACTCCTGCTCCCTCAGGGCGCGTGTTGGACAGACAATAGTGTTAAGTTAAGTTTGTCTGTCGTATGCTATAGGCACTGACAACCTCAGGCTACCACTGTTAGGTTTCCGCAGGTTATAAATAGGCCTTCGGAGCATCACTTTGCTTCTTTCAATTTCCCCACCTTCTTCGTCTCTCGTTTGGCTTTCCTTCCTCCTAATTCTTAACTTGTTATTTCTATTTGCAAGGGTTGCTGTGTGAACTTAACTTTTAGGTAGATTTACCGTTCTTTAAGATTCATACTAAGCGGTCCCTTCTCTTTTGGTACGAGATAGTCCGAGTCACCGAAGCGTTACTATTTGTACTACTACTACTACTACTACTACTACTACTACTACTACTACTACTACTACTACTACTACTACTACTACTACTTCTACTACTACTACGTCTACTACTACTACTTCTACTACTACTACTTCTACTACTAACTAATACGACTACTCCTTGTGGACTTCTGTAGGTACATAACAGATGTCAGATGATTGCACTAGAGAAATCTATTTTTTCGTTGTGCAATAAACACGAAGGGTCACTTCGCTGTTTCCAGTTGTGTGCAGCGTGGCGTCATTCTGAGCTTCTCTATTTCACCTATAACAGAGGAAGTACGAATTCTGCGCTAATTATGCATTTTTATTATATAAAAATACTTTCATCCATTGCTCTATTGAGAAAGTAATGTGATTTACTTTCTTAAATATTATTTCAAATATTTCCGTATATTAAGGATACCTCAAGTTTAAATTACCCTGAAATTTCCGGAAAATACCCTCGTTAAGAAAATAAACTTAGCAACTGTCTGGACATGGACAACCCAAGTCTGCATGCAGGACGCGCATCGGAGCTCGAGCCATACGCACGCCAGACGACCTGAAGTCTGCAACCTAAATAATTATCTCCGCTCGAATAGCGCTCAAGAATGTGAAGTAAGGCTGAGAGTCACTGATAGCAAAAATATCTGACCGCGGTGTTAAGATGTAGAAGAAGTCATCGAGGAGAAGAAGACTCTTGCATGACAGAACGTCAGGAAAATGTCAATTGTGTGAACTTGTTTCGTATGAGCTTTGCACAGTTCAGGTAACATGTTGAGTAGGGAAGAAAAAAAATTCCAAGAAAAATAAAACTACGAATACGTTCCTTGCAATCATAAATATTTTTACGCTAAACACATACAAAAAATATGAGCTGAAGCTTTATTTCTTCGGAGAAATTAAATAACCTGCAGTTCACATAAAATACTTATCTCGCTGATCAAAATCAAATCTCAAGGTCTCAATAAATACAATTTTGCTCTGGAATCTCTCGCACTTTAACATTCCTGAAATGTTTAAATGATCGCAGGGTATTTAAGTTTTTATTTCAGACCCAGAGTTCGAAGTGCAAAAGTGGTATAATCGTGGTGCTAATTTTCAATCCAATTCCACTCTGATGAAACCATTCAAATTGGTCTCATTATCTGTGTCTGGAGGTGCTCAGCGATATTTTCTTTGACTTCTATGGCATTCCAGTGAGTTTTTCTGCCGTCAGTAATTAATAATGCAAACGAGGCTCGAGCTTCAGACAAAAACCGAAATTTGCGCTCCTTTTGAGCCGTGATTTTTGAGAGTTCATCTGCATCATTTCTGATATTCAATTTACATTTGCGTCGTCTCAAATTTGTTAAATTGATTCCTGACAGTATTATTCGTGTAGAGAGATGGGAAAATTTGAATCTTTCTCCACCATCGAAAATAAATAATTAATTGGTAAGAACGGGGCATTTCTCCCCCAAAAGATAAATGTACTTCTTCACATACGCTAAGTTTATAAGAAAATTTTCATTTGGAATAGATGTGGTAAAAAGGATTACAGCGTTTTTTAACTGGAAAATCATTTTATTCCAAAAAGGCAAGCAACCGACACAGGGTCACGCTTTGTTAGACAACACTTTGAACTCTGCTCGCTGCACGTCAAGCTAAGATCGCGTTTTTCTTAATTGTCACTCGGCAACAAAGAATGCTTATCAAATTAATCCATTCATAAAAGTGCGGACAGGGACGTTCCTTACCGAGTTTGTAACGTTCCCACAGCGACGCATCACGATCCAGAGACTGTCAGACTCAGAGCAACCTTTCTTCGTTGAACCTCCCGCTGCGCATTAATTTGGGGCAGTCAAACTGCGGGGCAGGCGAGTTTCAAGGCACATCTCCCCCAGCTCAGCCACCATCGAATCACCAATGTTAAAATTGTCAAGAATTAAGAAGCAGTCGATCGCTATCTTAACAAAATAAATAAAATTCTCTTGTTCATGGTTGAATTGGATTCATTCATTTTAAAACTCAAGTTATACAAAAAGTGTAGAGTTCAATCAGATGCTTCTTCGTCATTTCGTTCAAATTTGTCATTTCTGAAATTTTTCTGATATCATATTTGATTCTTCGAGTCCTAATCGCAAATTTCTTCGTTACCATTCTCATGAGGAAACTACACGAGAATTTTTCAAACCCTCTAGGACGCTGGCGCTGAACACTGCCAATAGAAAAAGAATGCTATGATTTTCCAAAGCTTAACAGTTTATGGGAACGTTTCTTCCCGATTAATACGCCTTCCTCTGACGATAGGTAAATTGAATCTCTAAACAAATGTACACAATCAATTCTAAGAGTATCGTCTCGTTTGGACGGGATTTTGATATATGATTGATAACGTTCAATCTATAGCGACCAATCTCACGTACCAATTGACCATTCAAAAAGCTATAGGAAAAATAATGACAGTAATAGCGTAGTGATGCAGTACTTCGTAATGAGCTTAGAAGCTAATAGATTTGCATTTACTGTAGTTCCTGCAGAGCTCCACTCGATGTTGACCTTATCTGTAAAATTACCCATCTGTTGATTCACAAGATCCGATAAGAGCGTACTGAATGCAAACAATGTTTATTCTGCAATATTTACAGTAAGTTATGAAAGATGAAGCATGTAGAGCACACGAATGTTTTGTTTAGGTGGTATTCGGTGCAAACATTACTGGCCAAGCTTCATTAATGGAAAAGTGGTCGGACAGAAGAGGCCGCTCCTCAACTTCCCGATATTTACGGCAGTAATAAACGCCTGCCGGATATTTTTATCGACTTCTCGAAGATCCGAACACTTATCACGGGACGCTGGCGTGATGTGCACAACTAAGATTTTATCGGCTAAATTTATTCATGCGTTCAGTAATGTATAGATATTGGAGAAGTTCTTGGACTCACGTCGGTCTAACCGATAATTTAGACAAAAATTTTGCAATCGCTGAGGAGCGCTCGTTTAGGGAAATAATCACCTCCTTCTGAATTAGAACCTCTGCGGAAATGTTGAGACTGCTTGAGTAAGAGGCCTGCGCTGGCTCTCAAAACTGGTGAATAATTAATAAGGAATAACAGCATTGAGAGTCACGCTGAATTTGAGACGCTCGTCGCTAAATGAGGTGTGACTTAAAATAAGTATAATTCGTACTCATTACCTGTAATTTTATAGAGAAATTATAGTTGGTACATTATCCTGAATGAAAATGTTTTAGCAAGAACTTGAGAGTTTACTGGGAAACACGTTACTTTAGCATTGTCGATCGCCGCTGAAAAGATTGTTCTACAATGTGTTTTTCAAACAGTAATTTTTACGATTTTGATAGTTTCAAACCCTTTGAGTTCATTCAAACTGATTTTTTGTCCAAAAAGTTGTTTAGGTTACAAAAAAATACAATTTCTCAATATCTGAATGTATATTCCCGTAAAAATCTTGTCAGATCATAGGAGTTCAATTTCATTAGGTTACACCATATGTATCATGATTCTTGTTCTTGGTATTTGAGTGACGTTTCCCAACTCCTTGTATTGCAAAAAATATAAATCTTCATTATTTCTTGAGAAAATTTACCTTTGTACAATACTTACATAGCATTTATTACTTTTATTTGTTTGAAGAAAGGTGAATTTGAAAATTATTAGAAATGACCCGCACATTTATAAAGCTGTCGGTCGCACGTGTTCTCGCAAGGTCGCTAGACTATCAAGGAGAAAAGGAAGGTAACGTAAAATATATTCATTTTCAATGGTCCTTCTATTTTATTTTTTATGTGGTTGGTTAATATTGAACGGGCGAAGCTGTGGAAAACTGGGGCGTCGGTTTCTACGGAGAGCACAAAACATGCTTACGAATGACTTGCGTGGCAAACAAACTCTGTCAGATAATTTAGGCGAAGCTATTTCCAAAGCCAAACGAGAAGAATTGAAAAAGGAAAAATTTGAAAGAAGGAAAATGAAATGTTACCTATTCAAATTAGCCTGAAATCTAATGGAAAGTCGTAATGGGAGAGATACTTTTCGTTAACAATGAATTTCGGAAGTAGAACTGATGCTATTGCAGGCTCAGGTGTAACATTTGTCGCTTAGGTTTTGTTGACCCTCGACTGATATTATTTTCTATTACATACAATTGAATGCGGCATTGGAATAGAACATTTTGCAACGTTCTTTGTTTCCTGACAATGATTCCATTCCAAAATGCCTGTCAACGATTTTTGTTCCAAAGACATAAAGAGTAGCAAACTAAAACTAGTTTCAAGAGTGACAGCAATTCTCTGCACAACATTTTTATGCTTGGGCTGCTCAACACCAATGTGCTGCTCAGCATAAGTACATTTTAAAAAGGGACAGATTAGCTTCGAATTAGTTTTTATACTTCGTATATTGATAATTTAATACCTGAACTGCCCCAAAAGACATAGCGCGCCTCCTTCCATCGTACGCAGTCAGTTAGAGCAACTTCCTAACACCAACACCATCAAATTTCATGCTATAATATTTCACCAACGCCAACACTAACACGGACACTCATAAGATCTATTTTTCTAAAATCCCGTTTCTGAAGAGCCATTATAAAGTACCGGCCTCTGCAAAGCAAACTTCTAGCCACAGGCGCTACGATCTGTTGTACATGCCACACACAATAGTGTGCAACGAGGAAAGCTTCTATTTAGAGTAAGACCGGCAGCGCCAGAATAAGAACCCTACGGCTGTTCCCATGCAAAGTGCGCGGCCACTCTAGACCTATTTTTTATATTCAACCTATTTATCATTCTCGGCCGCTTCAACCTTTTGTCCCAGTGTCCAGCGGACTTGGACTCCAGCTCAGGCTCATGTTTTTTGCTCTTTTGCATAGCTTTATTTTAGTGAGCGAGGTGTAACAGTGATGTGATCCAGCACCGGTTCTGAGCTGATAGATGAACTTAATGATACACTTAAGGAGGGCCTCAAATCGGTTCATTTCGCGGCATAGGTTCTGATTCTTTTTATGAGGTTAGTCAGTGAGAGCTCGCTGAGCAAAGCGAGCAGGACAGCGGCGACACTGATTTGTAGATCTTCTATGCGTGCTGATCACAGCGAATGAGCGCCTGCTGATCTCACTGTTTAGTATTCGGGTAATCAATTGAGTGAAAATATAAATAATGTATCTATGAGATCATACGTCATTTCCATTCAGCAACTTTAAATGCCACGGTCACAACTTCAGTTGCACAGATCGAGATTTCACGAGCTCCTTGTCTTTATGCAGGGATTGAGCTGAAATTACTTGTGTTCTATAGTGTAGCAGTTATTAAAAGTACTGCATTCTGTTAAATTATCCCATAAAGAATAATTTTTCACCCCATCCACGAAAATTTGTAAGACCCCATTGAAGAAATATTTTCGTTATAAACATGGAATATTTCTCTGGTTATTTGTTTCAGGTTTCAAAACCCAGATAAACTAACATATTCGATACAGGACTCTATTGCTAAGAAATTCGCACTCGATAATTCCCTCTGAAACTTCCGGCTATGTTTCCATCGCATGCAAATGAGAAGCATGTAAAAAATACTGTAAGTTTTTATTGATATATGCCGCGGACATCTGCCACCAAGTTCCAGGAAATATGCAAATAACAAGCAGGACATATTAGATTTGAATAAAATATCAGTCGCACCTTCCCATGAATATGGATTCTGATTTCAAATTCAAATGATTGGCCCACTAAATTAGGCATCATTGGGAAATGTTTCTTCCTGTTTTGCATCTTACCATTCTAAACTAAATGGAACACATAAAATAAATCCATGTAAAAAAATATTGAACGTATCCTAGGCTATTATTCATATCTACGATCTTCAGACAAACGCTAATTACAATAATTCTTTTCCTTATTTTATGTTATTCTTTGCTGTGTTTGCCAACTGTCCCCATGTCAGAAGCAAAAAATTTCAATGAAGAGAACTCTAAAAAGAAATGAATAAGAACAATAAGCGTTCCCTGGAGAACTTTCGAATTTAGCCTAATATTCAAATGAGACGCGTCAGAAACTAGCTGCAATTTTCGACAACCGTTTCCTGCGTTGGCATACCATGCGTAAAAATCCCATGCAGATGTGAAGGAGTTCCTGTGCATGTAAGCAGACATCGTGTGGCGCTGGGGGCAGCTTTGGTGGGTCCAATAATTTGCCATGACGGACCAATTGCCATAATAAGGTAATGTATACGGTGGCCGTCCGCCGTGTGTTCTTTCAGTTGTGATGTCGCACCTGTGAGATAGAACACAGTCTCCCATCACGCCTGCGATGCCGCGTTCTGCCTAATGGAGACCGCGATGACGCGACGGCAGAGCACAAAATTGCCACGAAATGCATATTAGTACGCTATGCGTGAGAGAACTCTCTCGAAATTATTTTTTATGTCTGTCTGGCAATGCTTATATAAAATATAAGTGCTCACTTGTTCAATCATGAATTGACATAATTTTTCTATCATTGTGTTAGCCAGGGATACTGGTCTGAAGAGATGTATGGTAATGTGCACAAAATGACGACTTCACGACCTAGTGATTTTTTATTGTCATGCTGGCGATAACCATGCAAAATTTTGAGCAAATATAAACGTAATAATTCATGTATGTGAGGTAAACGTGGGGGAGTTGATATTTGACCATTGATAACTCATCTCCCATTTTCCCCAAGAGAATTTCCTATATTCTCACATCTTTCCAATAAAATTAAGTAGATATTCTCAGTCTGCTAGCGCGTTAGGTCAAACATATTCAATCAAAGTAATTCACTGTCACGAAATTCACCCCTTCCACGTTGGCAACACCAGAATAAAATATAGCCTGCCTTTCTTGCTCAACTTCTTTACATACGAGAGAAAGAAGACCGTTTCTCCCGAAAACCTCCCTCGACAGAACCAGACGCCTGTCGATGGTCAGTAGGATTCGTGTTGTGTGCGATTGAACAAGAACCGAACATGTGTTTTGCAGGACACGCTGAACAATGTCCAAGTATCGCGCCTTTACAACGAGTGTCCCTGAGGTACCAATAACTGAAGGACACCGCCTGATTTCCTAATTTGTTGAGATAATGGGACAATTTATGGCTGCAATGGAATACATGTGGTTTCCTTGTGTTCTTCGAGAAGGTTGTCATTCATACGTAATTACTCAATGTACGGTGCCTATTTGCATGATACCCGTGCCGTTTATTAAATATTTCGGTGGTTCAACAGATGGTTGTGGATTCCACAATTTCATCAATTTTACTTTTGTAAATCATATGACTTTACATTTTTTACTTGTGATAATTTTAGAACTTACTTATTGCTAGGATGACTGGACTTTCCTACACTGGATTACTCATGAAGAATGAACATATTATTTTGCGTCATTCGTCAGCCATGAAAAATGATTTATATGGAAAATATATTCATAAAAATTGAAGAACCGCGTTCAGAATAACTTCCTTATAAAAACGTGGACTCTAAATCGGGTGGAAAATAAATTTCGCGTCGGCTTTATGCATGCGTTGTCCGTGCATGCACGTGTGTCGTGTCATTGTGGATTATAAATTACAACGAAACTAAAATTGATAACATTTTTGCTATTTTTAGGATTTATCAGGAATTTTTACACGGCATGAAATGGTCGCACAAAAGCACGCATCTCACAAATGGAATGAGTAACATCAGACTTACTCATCATGCCTTATTTATTTGTGTTCGTCTTTCCTATCCTACTGGAACATGCCATCAAACTCATCTCTAGCGTCAATTTTATGTTTCGGAAATTGCAAATTATTCCACTAACTTTCGGTGAAATCTACTCTAAGTCCTTTGCAGAGCACGAGCCTGTGTGCCCTTTTTTTGTTCTGTAGTCGTGGTAACAACCATTGTTTGCAGGCATGCAATTCGCTAAATATGAAAACATCGTAGTTACGCCTTGAAACTCATTTTTGCTGCTATAGTGATGCTGATAACTGCAGACGCTGCTCGTGGGCAACTGATTGGGGTAATTTAAAATTGATGTTGAAGTTGGTGTGGTTAAAGAAAATTGGCACTGAGAGTACATACATCAAGGATTACCGTATATGTTCCATGTTGTTAATGTCAAGTGACGTAAATGTTTCATTAATTTCGATCCTAATAGTTGTTGCAGAAATTTGTGCAAAGAATTGAATTATTCAACTCGCTGGCGATAACGCAAGGTTAAATGATAACAAACATTACAGTTTAAGAGTGAACAATGTTACCTCTGTTAACATTCTGAGCCACTGCAACCACAGAGGTCCTTCTGTTCTGCAAAACGACAGCACATGATGCAGATATGTATTATATGAGTTATAATCTGAGCTATGGGTTAAAGTTTTTTAATTCTTGAATACGTACTCGTCTTAAGTCTGTAAGAATTTTGGCTCTTGCTGGTTCATGGACGTAATACAACGTGGAATACCCACGATAAATGTCTATAACACGCGTTCACGAGGGCGTCGTAACTGAGTTCTCTGCCCCACAGCGGCTCAGTGCACCGGGAGGGAACAGTAGGCAGCGGCTCATGCTAGAATGGAGGAGGTGCACAAGAGGTCATCTACTATGCACAGTTCGTTCAGGTAAACTTCGACGCACCTGTGAGTGTCAAACTTCACTCCTGAGCTCAGTGCTGCACCTGCCGGAGACGTGTGAGGGTGTTGGTAGATATGTTGTCTATAAAGTTGACCACACAAGTATTTTATCGATTATTCTATGTATTTATCGACAAGGCTGTGAAAAAGTTAGATTGGGTGTGTGTCTTCCTTGGGATAACCTTATGAAACACGTATGTGTAACTCGACAGAAATGCACAATTTTTCTCCAAAAAGATTTTTCCCAAAGATATTTAGAAATGCTTACGTGAGCAGAATGAATTCGATAAACCATAGTCTTTCAAGAAAACGATCGCTCATGTTTCTTACGTTTGATAGTTAGGGACTGCCTCAACCTCAGATACGAAAATAACAAAGTGAAAATAAAATGACTATCGAATGTATTTACTGCTGGTGAGAAAAAGCTCAGCTCGCACGTTGAAATGCTCACGTTCCGCGTTGATGCGCTCGAAGTTACGTCGGAAAGTTGCCAATAAATGGGTGAGTGTTAACAACGCTCTGAATGAACCTTGTAAAAATAGACCTTTATCCTCTTGAAAAACCTGAAATTGACACAGGAGCTTGAGATTACTTCCGTGGTGTAGCATTCTTCGAGTCTCAACCCGAAGGATACAAAAGAGTCACGATTTTTGCGAAACTTCAGAATTTTATCGATTTTTAGCCTACAACGACGTTAAACCTAGAACAAATATAACTAATATCATCCCACACAAGTCTTAAAACCTCTCGCTCTCAAATAATTGTCCCTAATAGACACTCTTTCTTTTACTTTATTATTTCTCATTAGTTAGCGCTCAAATCTCTTCTTTTAACGACCCTCTGCAGACGCTTGAAAACCATTCACTATTTTTTATCGTTTCTTGACAGTCAAAGTTTGAAGTGGAGCTTGGAAGAAGTATCCGTGAGAACCTATCGCTGTTTCTATCCAACTTTTTTTTCATATTACGGAGAGCTAGCGCGTGAAGCCGTCTACGCTGAGACGGCAGAGCGCGTCTAATTGACAGGTTCCCTTTATTTATTCAGACGGCGGTGCCGGGTAAATGTGTGCCCTTATTTTCTCTGAGTTAAAGCTGTGGTCAAGTCAAAGCCCGTGCAATGTGTTCTCATGAATATGCCCGGTCTCTCGGCTGCGAGCCGTCGAAGCCTTCCTGTTGAGGATGTATTAAGTTCTACGATCAAATGATTCTTACGATAGAATTTATACTAACCTTTTTCACAGAAACGGAATGATGGTGAGGCGAAAAACCGTCTCATGTACCAGACACAGCTGGGGGATACTCCCGTGTATTACTTTGTTGAGCACAAAACTGCAGCATATGTCTACTATTGGGTGCATAATTGAGGGTAGTATGAAAACATTGATACAGGAAAAACATTGGGCACAAATCTTTCATTCACACATCATGCTTTCGCGAGTGAGGATCTTGTACCTTATCGGGCTGATCAATTGTTAGTAAGGGGCAAGCTTCTCACGGGCCAATGTTGATGGGAGGATCTCCGTCTCTTCTTAGTTTTTTCCGCTCACAAAATTGCCCCAAAAACTCATGTGCCAAAAGTACATTTTTCAAAAAAATGTGTAAGTGTAACGAAGAGGCCAGCACAAGGATTCGTTTTAATATTTTTTGATCTTGCGTAAGAATTTAGGTGGCGTCCAGAGAGCAAATGCACGTGGAAAAAATAAAAGCGTACTCAGGTATCTCGCTCTCCTGCATCCTCAAGAACCAATTGCGAAAAATTTGACAAATAGGAAGCATTTCCAGTTCAACCACATTCAAGTCACCGTCAACATTTACGTAAGTCATAATTAAAGTCCGAGTAGTATCATGGCTATACGGCAAGTCTTTGATTTTACGTGAGAAAAACTACACAAATGTAAATAATATCTGCCTCTCCCGTGCTGTAGAATGCGAGCTGCATGGTGCACCCCACACCGGCCGGTGCCGCTCAGTCATCTCCGAGCGGACCTGCAGCCCCGCGCCCTCGCATCAATTGAGAAACAATGGAACTTATACAAAAATTCAAGTCAGGATCACAACCCGGACTGCTGTCTATAGCTGTACCGATGCGGTTGGAACGACGAAAGAACTTTGGTGATACAGTTTCTATCGCTGCATGCCAAATGCGCATAATTCTAACAAAAAGATTGTGAGTGGTTGTAAATAAAAATAAATATGCCTCTAAGGGAGTTCGCTGTGAGTTCCAACCACAAGTATGATATTTATTCATTTGAAATTAATGCACAGTCCACCATGAAATGTTAAATTCGAGATTTCATGTCTATTACTTGAAAATATCCATCTCATATTTTTGCAAATCTTCGGAGTAATGAGAAGATTTACTAATACTTTTCAATCAATCAATTTTACACACCGCGTCCGGATATATCTATTTTTCACATTCATTTAAATTTCCTTTTAGACAATAAAAAACTTGCAGACAACCTTGAAAATTAAGTGCAGCGAATCCTCGCATGGCACACCTTCTTTAAAAAAATCTTTAGCAAATTGAAGTGAATCTGACAAACGTCAGGGTACCGCCTAATTGATATTCAAATTTGTCCAATAAAAAGTGGAATATGTCATTTATTCAAAGCTAAAAAATGGAAATTCCTAGAACCCATAGCTCATCTGCATCTATCATGTGCTGTCCGGCGCGAGAAAAAATTTGCGATGGTGAAGTTAGTTTCAAGTTTTTGTTTGATGACAGTGAATGAAATTACTGCGTCAGTGTATCGAGCTGAGGCGCTGTGGCCTTGTAGCATCTCTGGCACTAGATCTGTTTAAGCACTGTGACACCAGCATCTCTAGCACTAGATCTGTTACAGCACTGTG
>VOMN01119775.1:0-35307 GCA_014899125.1 Orchestia grillus | reverse complement strand
CTCTTTCTCGTAGCATATTCACTTTGTGCTTTTTGCGGTATACTTTTGCGGTATACATACTAGAGAGTGATCGCACCGCAATGAATGGTTAAACCCACAAACACATTTTTTGAGCCCACAAACCTTCAATACCTCGGCAGTAGTCCGAGCACTTCGTCCCAGGCCCTTCTCGCGTGCAGCTTTATAGGAATTTAATGGTTAATTTTCCTTTCCCAAAGGAAACGCTCCACAGGGACGACGTGTAGCTGATAGCCAGCGTTACAGCACTAGGGACCTGGCGGATTTGTGGCCACACTTCGACATGCAAGAAAACTTGGAAAAGCTCAATTAGAAGCGGTGCGCTCGACACGAAGCCATATTAAACATGGTTACTGGCCATCAAACGGAGAAGTTAAGGCAAACTTTCAACACAAACGCCTAGGTACTGTAACATTATGACTCACCTTAAGAAAGAAAATTGAAGGAAACTTTTGACATGGAGAAACATATTGTGACTGACGTAAGAAAAGTAAGAAAACAGGAGCGAAAAAGGAATCTCAACATGCAGAAGCCCCTCATGACTGACCACAGAAATGGGAAGTGAAGCGGACTCGCAACACGCAAAACACTAACCAGAGAAGGGCGCAGGGAAGGCGGAGGAGGGGTAGAGGAAGGGCGGGCCGGGGTACGCGCGAGACACGGGCGCTTCGTGCGCGTAGAAGGACGGCGGCGCGGAGGAGCTGAGGCGCCGGTCCTCCGACTCCGCCATCGCCGCCGCCAGCAGGGGAGACGGGCCCAGGAAGCGCCCGGGGTCCCCAGGCCCATCGTCTCCCCCCATGAGGAGACCCCGGTCACCCAGCAGCCCCCCTTCACCGTCCTCCCCCCCGGACAACTGCCACAGGAGTGAGGACCTAGCGAGCTGCACCTCCTGGAGGATATCTTCCTGCTGCTCCTGTATCTGCAGCAGCTCCTGAAACACATTCTGCGTGAGCGCTTGCCTAAATCAACACAAACTTTCATTTTCTAATCCCACAAACCTTCAATACCTCGGCAGTAGTTCAAGCACTTCGTCCCTGGCCACCCTGGCGTGCAGCTTTATAGGAATTTAATGGTTGATTTTCCTTTCCTAAGGGAAACACTCCACTCAGGGTACTGAACTTAGGACTTCCTGACGAGGAGGCCAGCACGCTATCACTTACATTTCGGAGTCACAACTGTAGTATTCTTGGGATAAAACAGAAGCTAACTTGTCCGAAAAACGAGCAGCATACTTATGAAACCGTCCGGTAACCCATTAGTCCTTCCATGGTTAAAGTGGAACATCGTCTCAGATGGTAATTGAAGGCAAAATTTTCAAGTCGCAAGACATATACTTATTAGACAGGACTTGTTACCAGCGTTCACTACAGGGTCACATAAGATAATAAGAAGACTGCACTAAAATCAAATCATCAGCGACTGTAAAGGCAATAGAGCTGAGGCAATGAAGAGCAAAGCTTTTGTCAATCGCAATGGGGTTGTTCTTCATCAAGACAATGCACGTCCACATGCAGCAAACATTACTCAATGCCAGATTCAAGCTTTTAAATGGGAAACACTGTCCTATGCGCTTTACTCTCAGTGTATAACTTCATCTTATCTTCTTTTGCGTATTATAGACAATTCTCCTTTAGGAAAAATCCTGTACTCGTTTTCAAGAGATCAAATAAAAAATTGAAGACTACATACAGAAGTCAAGTCCCCGATGACAGCGCCCTGACGCTGGAGGTGGTCCTGCAGCTGCTGCCGCGTCTGCCGCTCCTGCTGCAGTTGTGACCACAGCGCCTCACACGTGGACACCACCAGCTGCAACACAGGCCCAGGCTACATGTGCGTGCTGAGTACCCATCACGTGTTCACTGATGTATGTATTAGTCAGGCTGGTATGTATCAGCTCATCCAAAAATATTCATAAAAGGAAAGATGAATACATTTAGCACTCGAACTGACCGTGAAATCTGCAGAGAAGTTTTTCTGTTATGTAGCAACTATAAATGATGAAGTTTGCATGCGTTGTATCCTTGCTGATGCAAGTGATAGTTGAAGAAATGTAAATTCGAATTTTTTAAATAGATACAATACAGTACAAGATTTTATACAGTATTCCCACCAGCTCGTCCCTCAGTGAGCTTTGAACGGAATTTCACAGGGAACTTTTAAGAAGTAACGGAAAAACACGGAATATGAGCAATCATTTTGCATGAGGTTGATTGTTTGGTACATGAGCCCCGCAGAGAAAACTCTGCATCTAAAAATTCTAAAAATAATAACACACCAGGATATTCTAGAACGAGACTGTACACAGTTTAGGCCTGTAAAATTGATGAAAGATAAATGTAAACAATTACCTCAACACATACTAATTATACTACCTCAACAACCCGATTCTGGCGACCCAGAAAAGCATCGTTCTTGTTCTTGAAAGTGCTTTGCCATTACGTAAATAGGTTTCTAAGGATCTCTCTTGGTGTGTGTATTTCGTGTTTTTATTTGTTTTAATTTGAAATAACTGTATTCTTATTGCACAAGCCTTGTATTGAGGCATATTGATTAAATAAAAAATTTCCATCACAGATTTCGATGAAAATGAGCACATGCTCGAAACGCTCGAACTAAATATTTTTACAATTTTTCTTTGCTATCTCATTCCAGATCAAAATTGATCATTGAAACATTTAGTTACTCCAAGTTTGGGGTAAACAACATAGTTGAGCTTCGAATAAATTTGAAGAACCAATTACAGGTTCAGGACTTAGAAAAGCCTCAGAAGCCAGACCTGGAGGGTCTTGTCCAGGTTGCGGTTTGGCTGTTCAGTGATCTTGAGAACTTCAGCCATCTTCTCGACGGGGGGAGAGTCCACCTCGCACTCTTCCTTCAGCTTCTCAAGCTCCTTCTCGTGCTCCAAGCGAGCCTCCTCTAGGTTCTTCGTGTACTGGAAGTGGCTCAGGCCACTACTGCTGCTCCTGCACGTACCGTCCATGCCATCTGATGAAATGCCCATGGCACTTGATGTGACACCAACGCCACTTGAAGTAATTCCCATGCCACTCGATGAAGTGCCTGTGCCACTCACGCTAGGCATGTCCAGGGCAGAACTACTCCTCATAGGATTGCCAGTTCTTACAGACCCTTCCTCAGATGCATCCTTGCTTCCTTCCTCCTCTTCAGCAGCACCTGCAGCAGAACGATGTTAATTGCAGAGACAATGAAAATTAGAATTCTACCCCTAACACACTTACAGGCTTACTTAAAACTCTAATAAGATATACAGTAACGATAATATAAATTCAATGCACGAATCTATTACAGGAGATTAATTCCTAAATGAATTGCAACACCATAATTCTATTCATCAGAGACTTCTTTCAGATTCATTTTGCAGATCAAACTGAATGCAGTTTAAAACAATGGAAATAATTATTTGCTTCATCTCACTTGTGTGCAGCTGAGCTGAAAACGCTTACAGCACACAAACAAAACCTTTTTAAGAAGCACAAAATTTCGAGCATCTTAAGCCAATACCAAACCGTCCAACAAAAGCAAAGATCTTGATCGTCTCTGCAGAGACAAGCAGCCTCCCATGTTGAAGACATGATCAGGGCTGATTCACAGCATCCCATAATAGCAAATTTCGCATGGATCACAACTTTTAATGCTTTTTGAATCAGTGAATGAAATACAACGAAAGACAATTTGTTTTAAGTTAAAGCCCAAAGTGCAGCAGTCAGAGAAAAGTTCCATTTCATTGAATATTCCCATTCATACAGTGCACATTTCCTTGGAATGCGTTGCTCCAACTAACACTCAAAATCGGACAGGATACAATTACTGATGTACACTTGTGCTCACCAGGTGATGTGATGCCCTTCCTGTATAGTAGTTCTGAGAGCTGAGAGCTGGTAGATTTTCTATCAGAGGAGTGGGAGCGATTTGTTTTGGAGCGAAGAATGCTTGATATCGAGGAGTAAGTGCTGGTGTTGGAGCCATTGCCATTGGTGGCTATGAGGGGCAGTTTGCTGGCACTCAGTCTCATGCCAGTCGAGCTGTGCGACGCTAGGGACGAAACTGTGGAGTGCGGAGGAGCAGAAGAGCTCCGAACTTCCTTAGAAAAGTCACAAGAAGCTTCATTGGTTGGAGTTTTGCCTCTGGCAGCTCCATCCAGAGGCTGGCGCACAAGTCCGTTACAGTGAGTCATTTCCTCACTCAAATTACTCTCTCTGAACTCCAAAGAGTTGAAGGCAGATGATCCATTGCTGGCAGTGGGTGCAATGGTTGTATCCAGACTGGACGACAGCTCAGCATCTTGAGTGGCACTGCAGCTGTTCTCAGCAGATGACATCGGTACAGGATCATCTGGGTCAGCACCCATGGCCTGACGTATGCGCTGTGAGTTGCTCACAGCCGCATTGCACTCGGCAATCACTGAATCCAAACTCTGAAACAGAATACATCAGTTAAATGAAACTGTTCACACAGAAATATAATATGTACAGTTGAACTCTCATCTACAGCTAAAAGAAATGAACAGATATGGGATGCAATGGACAAAATTTACTTGTCTAAAAACATACTCCATTGACCAAAATATTCAATCCAACAGAGCAAAACAGATACATTAATGGAACTGTCTCCCTCCATCACCCCATTAATGAGAGGTTCAACTAGATTGCTAATCAGAGAGCGTTCAATAATTTGAAAAGGAATGCAAATCTTTCCATAATACAAAATTTTCACAAAATTAACCTTTTAACAGAGGTTGGTTGTGGCAAGATAAACTCAGGTTTTGTGAGTGTTATGTCAATTTAACACTCTGGTGAACTAAAAACATGTACTTCCTTATTTAAGGACTATATATTGTAACAATATAGAAAAAACAAACAATTAAGAAAGCTATGTTTTGGTTATGTGAAAGCATGTGACAGAAGTATCTCTTATCAATTCCTCCAGCGATTAAATTTTCCATAACTGAAAAATTCATATTTTATCCAATCAGGCATTTAACATTGTCTTGTTCTATTACCTCAAAATCAATTAATTTATAGTGTAAAACTTGCAAAGAATGTGTCAAAACAGCTCTATTGTACGTCCCCGTCACCACTGTGGGACTGACCCTATAAAAGCTGATGCGGATCACCACTCTGAGTCTATTGCAATCCCAGCTCTGCCCAGCTTGCTCGTGTCTGTCAAAGCGCTCTCAATAAATGAAGAAACCCCATCATGCCTCATTTACCTGCTAAGTCCAGTGGCACATAGAGACGTCATGGATTGATTACAGAAAATCACCAGTGCAGTCCAAAGAAAAAGGCTCACCTCAAGAGAAGCGAATAACTAGACGGCACACTATGAAAATTTGTTCAATTTAAATGATTAAAGCTTTACCTTTATAAAAAATTACCTTCAAATATTCAGAAGATATTTGTCAAAATTTACTTTAGGAATTCCAACATCACAAGAAAAGCATTGACAAGACCTGCTCAGTAGCAGCACGCAGCCTGGCAGTAAGGGCAGGCGTGAGAGGCTGGCTGGACTGAGCTCCAGCACTGAGCAGCGTGGCCCGAGCCAGAGCCAAGTTGTGAGACTGACGGGAGGCTAGCTTGCGTGACAGCTGCTCTGGTGTCAGCCGGTGGCAGGACATGTCCGTCTGGTCAGACTACATGCACAAAATCAATAACACCCATGACTAAATGCTTCATTAATAATCTATCAGGAAGCCAAGATAAGATTAGATTATTAATAAGTTTAGATCTCCCTTTCCACATGTTATGTGATCCAACAAAAAAAGGAACCATTTAGCATGGTCTTCAAAAAACAAGAAATCTATGCACAAGGTTGGTTCCCACACAGGATAGTTATACCATGTTCATAAGGAACAAGTTAAAAATGAAGAGGAAGATGAGACAAAGAAGTGTTTGTAAAGACAATATGATAACTGAAAGAAGCAAAGTGGGTAGGAAAGATAGAAGTCCCAGAAGCCTATCTAGAATTGAATTAACCTAACAATGCCTTTCTTGGATTACCAGTCCCACAAAATATAATAGACAAACCAAACTAACCTAACTGTATTGTTTATTCTATGCCCCTTTAAGGTTTGAGAGTCAAGTCCACAACTCCTAATTTATGTCTCCCAATAATTTCTTTCTTAGTAATATTTTTGAAGAGCCTTTTCTTCATAATACCATTTAATATTTTACAACAACTTTTAAGCCTCATTGCTAACAATGCAACATTGGCAGCAAAATAAACAAAGAGACACAAATATGTAAAATGCATCCCTTTATTTCTCAAGGATAGTTGGTGGAAAATATTAAACTTCAATATCAGGAAGTTAGTAATTATCAAAGAGTATACTCCTACAGAAACAACTGAAAAATATCAAGTTATAACAGTCATGTAAACTTCCTACGTCTGAATCTTATATGCCAACATATAAAATAAAACTTGTATGATACATGGCTAACTGGCTTTACACTACTTTGGCCATAGTTTAAATCAAATTTTAGCCCACATGTTTGACTTTCTTGTTGCATTATACATTCACTGTGATTCACTAACTTGGTATAAAATGCTAAGTGATTTCTCCATAAACTTGAGGCTAAGTTGGCTGACTTTGAACTTTAATTCATAATTTCAATATATGTGCCAAAATTAGAAGCTTAACATAGTATAAAAAAGTTACACATACACTCAGGCACCAAATCATTTGTACTCACATTCCACTGCACTTGCTGTCTGCGAGGACCATGTGGAGGGATGGGCGGCGGCTGATTGGAAGACATTAGATAATTCTGACACAAAAGTCATGCACTGCAAGAGTAAAGAAAACAATAAAAGCATATAAAAAATTGAAGCAAGAAATAGAATATCATACACAAAATTCATTTAATGTTGCAGTGGGCTAACAAAATGTTTTACGACTTCTAGAATCCCTAATTTTGCAATTTTGCAATAAAAAAAATTAAATTTTCAAGACTAATTATCAATGATAAATTTAAGATGAACTTTTTTGAAAAATCTGAGTATTTTGGAAGCCTAGAATGGATTTATTTTTTCACACAATTTTCAATGGTAAAAAGTGCTTCCCAATAGAAATAGCCCGAAAAGCCAATTAAATTTAAATCACAAGATGCCCCTATATTTCAAGCAAATAGAGATTCATTAAGCAGCATGGGCCACTCATTCCAAATTATCCCAGGTGTCCCAAATAGTCCTGCATGAGCCTATGTTTCCAAAATTTTATTTCTATAATAAAAATATGAAAAAATCAAAACTCATGTAAAAGAATTTGGCCTGATACCAAAAGGAATTTCTAGAATAAAAATGACTCTTTAACTCTAAAGGATATAATATTTAATTACCTATTTGTAAAATTAATTTTAATTGACATTTGAAAGTTGTTTGATATTTTCTAATTTATAATTTTAATCAAAGACAATGAGATTGTTTCAAAACAATATGCAGCTAATTTATTGAATTTCCAATAGTTAACTAACTTATCCTTATCAACAGAACATTGCACTTTTGTCCTTCCAAAGCTAACATAAATTTTTAGCTGTATTCATTCAAACAGCAGCCATAAATAATAAGCAAAGCTATTTTTTAAATTACATATTACACAGTGTAAAAAACAAATCCAAGCAATTAATATTCCACTCAAACTAGAAAAAGTATTTACAGTAGCTAACCCTGTAAAATTAATCTGAAGAAATTATTTAGTATTGCCTGTAATTAGGACACATAATCATTTATTTATAAGCATTTGCTTTCCTTTGGAAAAATATATATTATGCATAAGTCAATTTTACCAGTGCATGCCTGCATGGGCATGAGACATACTCAAGTTTATGCATTCATACCAAAAAAAATTGACTCTCAGCAAAGATAACAAAAAACTAGTGGCACAGACAGCCAAGGATTTTAAGCTCAATGCAAGATAAAAAGCATAGATTTTTATAGCTAAGAATATTGAGAGATGGCATAAAAATTAATATTAAAGGATTTTAGAGAAAAAATTTAAACAGTACATTCTCAGTTAACTAATTCCTTCCTAGAAACAGTCAAGAAATTCCTGCTAGTAAAAGCATGTCATAAACAGGGAGGCATTTTACAGTTATTGCTATTAAACCTGACTTAAAAATTATCAGGAATTACTTCGTGCATGAATCATTCACTAGAGATTCACTCGAATAGTCAGCTTGTCAAAAACAAACCCTCGTGCTTGCTTTACGTACGACATTCTACATCAGTTTACCATTCCCGGTTTTCACACTTCCCTTCTGCTAATGTACATTCTAATACCGAGAATTTCTCCGTCGCATCAACAATAGTCAAGTTGCGCCCTTCTTATCAAGCCCCGTACTTAGTTGAAACGTAAAGCTTGAGCATTTTCGTTGCTTGCGCCGCATTACGGATCGAACGCAGTATGTGCTACGCATCAGCTTGTTGAACGTTCCTCAAGTGCGGACGTTATCGAAAATCTGAATAAAGAGAAAAACATGTATTCTGGCAATTAAAGAAGTATAAAAACGTTAAAGGATTAGGAGGGTATGTCGCGGTACCTAGCTTAATGTATGGTACAAATGTTATGGCATAAAATGTAAGTGACCTCGAAAAGTTTCTGTTTATTCATATTCAGGTACGTCCTTTGGAATATTGTGCATTAAGATACACTGGTGTGGAAGTAAAAAAGAACTTACCTTTGGCATACACAGTTTAGTGAACGAGTAAAAGAAGTTGTTGGGAAATACAAAGTAAAAATAAGGAGTGTATTAAATAATAGCAGGTTCCAACAATTTTTTAGAGGAATATGAGCGTAATTGTATGATACAAAATTGTCACGAGATACAAAGATTAAGCGTTTTAAATATATAAAGCCTGTACATGACTGGTCTTTGAAGATAAGGAGAGGGTGGGTCTGAATTTGGCTACAAAAAACATAGCAAAGAAACAAAAAGAAGACGACGAGCAATAATTAAGCAATTAAAAAATAGAATTTAATGTGCGGTTCTGTGTGGACCATGTAGGCCCCGTGTACCTTGTTTGCCGTGAATTTGCACCGTCCTGCATAGCTACGAAAATTTCAGGGGCTGTGCAGCAGAAATTCAAGGGCAGGTTGAGCGTCCCACTGACGAGTTGGTCAACTTCCCGGTCGACTTACCCTTGAATTTCTGCGGCAATCTGCCCTGTCACTATCCTTACTGCCGTGATCACCCGCCCCGTGATACCGGTCGCAATTTTTAACTGGGCAGCAATGAGCCCTACTGCCCACACACGTCTGCTGAAGTTGTGGAAGCATCTTGCAAAATCGCTCACTTGATTGCTAAAAAGAAGAAACCTCCAGAGGTGGGCAGTAGCGCGCTACATGTAGCGGTAGCGGTAGCGGCGCTACAATCTAGTGGGTGTAGCGGTAGCGGTAGCGCCCGCTACATTTAGAGCATGTAGCGGTAACAGTAGCGGCCGCTACATTTCAAAGTAGCGCTGCCCAGCTCTGGAAACCTCACAATATTCGTGAAACATTAACAAACGGTGTATGTTAAAAACTGCGAGCTAAGTCTTCAAAGAGATGAACAGCAAGAAGCTTGAGAAGATTTATTCTTCTGATTCTACTATTAAAACGAGCATCGATGAGCTTGTCAATGATATTGAGCATCAAGCTCTTAAAAGATTCACACTTCACCTTTGTTCACCTTCAATGGGATGAGGCAACTGATGCTACCCAATTATCTCAGTTGATAGTCTATGTTCGTTTTGTCGAGCCGTTTTCAATGGAAGAAGAAATGCCGTTTTGCAAACCACGTCAAACAATTTCTGAAACAGAAAATGAGTTCAAAGATCTCACCACGTTTTTTGACAATAATGATATTGAATGGGAGAAATTTGTGGGTATTTGCATTGATCGTGTTCCATCAATGCTAGAATCTCGAAGTCGATTCATTGCCAGGATACAACAAAAAAAGGTGTTGAGTCACATCGTGTTACCCCCCGAGACGCTTTGGCGTCCGGGACTCTACTTACTTCAATGTAAGATACGCTTGCAATAATCATACGAGTCATCACAGCGTCAAAATAATTGCTGTCGGTATAAGATTGTCTGCCAATCTGTTCAAAAACATGATTTTTAATCATGAGGCTGTGAGATTTCATTCAAGTGTTCGATGGTTATCAAAAGGTAGCATACTAGCCCGTGTGAATGAACTAACAGATTACAAAATTGAAGTTCTTTCTTGAAGCACGTTGGAAACAGGATCTTCTTCGTTCATTTATATCAGGAGGGTTTCAGCTGACGCTGGCATACCTCGTGCATATGTCTGGAGCTCATTATACTTCGAATTTGCCATTATAGAGCAAGAATACTAATCTTGTCAATTACTATGATGTTATCCATGCTTTCATTTTGAAGGTGGGGCAAGGAAAGCGAAGAGTTCAAAAGGAAAAAAGAAGCATCATTTCCAAACCTAGATTCTGCTTTCGAGGGAACGCATGTTGAAAGTGTGGGTCTGATAGAAGTGGAGGTTCACCTCCGGCTTTTAAAAAGGGAATTTGAACGTCATTTTCCTGATTTGGACGACACTGAACATCTAGCATTAAAGATGAAACGAATTTCCTTCTGTCTCAACGAGAATATTCCTTCCGAATTCTTGGAGATGAACTGCAGCTCTACTGCAAAAAACGATTTGGAGTAATGCTTCCCACGTATTTTTTGGGTGAAATATAAGCAAATATAAAAGAGCGTGTGTACTTTACGCACAGATACGTCTTCGTTTTTATCAATCTACTTATGTGAAAGTAGCTTTTCAACACTCGTATATATAAAAATAAAATCTAGAAACAGGTTTAACTGTGAAGATGATCTGAGGAGTGAATTATTTTCTACAACGTCCTGAATTAAATTTGTAGTTTCCTAAAAACAGACAGAAAAGAAAGAAAAAATGGAAAGAAAAATCGTTTGTTCCGAAGTCAGTCGCATACAAAGCATATAACATTCACTTTTCAATTAGTAAAATTAAACCCTTAAATGAAAACATGAGAGTCCCGATGGAACTTCTAATTGGGATTTGTAAGACAGTTTTATCATTCCCATTTATGTGAGTAAATGATAATAATTTGTTCTTCTTATGGATGCAATTTCATTTGATATTCAAGTAGGGGGCTGGTTTTGTTGATTGTGAACTTCATTAAGACGCTGATGAAAAGCTGTTTTTTTGACAGACCTTTAGTAGCGCTTTAAACAATGAGTATCGGTAACAGTTTTTGCTATTTGATTTTGCAAAAATAGCGACTTCAGCTAGCCAAAATTTTGTTGATCTTGATGAACTAGGTTTAATTTTTTCTGCAAGAAACTAACCATAAGCTTTGCAAAAAAATATGTCAACGTTGTCAGAAAAAAAAATTATCTCTGCTACGTAAAGATCACAAACTAATAATTTTGGTTGTACCTCCTGTTGAAACATAGGTTATATCTCAGCGTCATAAACCTTATGAATAGTCTTTTAGTTAACAGACACTGTTCAAAAATTGATAAGTATTTAAAATAATTTACTTTTTTCTTCAAATTCTTCTAAATACTCGTACATGTACGTACTAACGTATACCAGGTGCTTGAACGGTTGAATATTAGAAAATAACTACGACACAATGCTATTTCACATTATCCCATATATCATTTTTCTAATATACCTGTATTTACTGGCATGAAGTATTTAATTCATGAGAGTTATTTTATGAGAATTAAAGTTCCGCCCTTCCGAACTTCCGAAGTTCCGAAATTCCTTCAGTGTGCCTTCGTCTGTGGGCGCAGTAGGTTGTGCGTGCGTGGCTTGTATCGTCTGTGTATGGTTCATTGAACCACGACGTTTTTAAAAGGCGTGGCAAATAACGCGTCATGCCGGTGTTTCATACGAAAACAATTGAAAGCATCCTCGAGCCGGTTGCTCAACAGGTATGTTGATAAATTTTTCCATCTCCGTTGAAGTCAGCAGGAATTACTGACATGAGTCTGTCCTTCTTTCATCCAGTCTGTGAGCCTAGGACTTGCATCTTTCTATTGGGCTTGATTACTTCTAATTGCTGGCTGTAATCCTATTCCTTGGGGGAATTCTTATTCAACTTTGCTTTTGTATTATTTGCACTTGCAGGCCAGTTGGCTGTCTGCATGGTTCATTTGAGCCGTCGCTGGTGGGAGCAAGTCTTCCGTTTCGCTCTGAAAAAGGTGTAAAATTTTGCTCCGTACTTAGCCGTTGTGAAATGCCACTAACTCTTTTTCTTCTGAAATATGCCTAAGACTTTTTCTACTTTGTTCTGCCTAGTAGTTACGAAATAATTTTTTGTACTGCGTTTTATTCAGCCCAAGCTAAAATTCTATTCCACAGATTTAAGACAGTGGTAATGAAAGTCAAACTGGAGGTTTTCTAAGACATATCATCAAATAATAGATTTTTTCTCTGTTTTTGCTATTAATAGTGGGAGCTAACTAGCTTAGCCAGTGAGATCTAATTAGTGTGAATTATTAACTATGAGATTTTGGTAGAGGTAGTTGCTAGAGGAATTAATGTACTATAGGCATGAATTTTGTCAAGAATTTTCAACGAGTATTTTAATTTGACTAAGGTTGATCCTCACCTATGTAATTTATATCAATTGTAACTTATCTCAGATCTATTTTGTCCTGTCTTGATCATTTTTGACTTAATTTTATCAACTGTAGTTTCTTATCCAAGTTTAATCCTATTATTTACTAGCTACTTTGCGTACTACTCATATATTTTTCTTTATTGTTCGGTTTTAGAGGTAATCTAACCATTAATTCATTTTATACTATCTTATTTCATTAGGGTGCATTGGTGGGACTTTTCCAATTTTTTACATATGTATTTTGTTTAAAAATATACCACAATATTTTTTGATTGATTGCCAGAAGTATCTAGCATTAACAAAAATATTGTTGGAGCTCATCATTGTAAAGTAGAGCAGTGTAATACATGAGACTGCTTACAGCTGAAGCTAAAATTCTTAAAAAATGTATGTGTTTTGTTATCATTTTAGTTGAAAATCATTATTGTATGCATTCCTAACTTCAAGCTTTGCTTTATTACTGGACTTTGTCATATCTGCCTCATTGGAGATGAGCTAATTCAGTTGCCACTAGACTGACTCATGCAGACACTTTAAATGTGTTCGTGCACAGGCAAACCATTACGCAACACTGGTTGGTTGGTACACCGTTTTAATGATGGATACGAGTATGTTATATCTGTAATTTATTGTTATGTTATCTTTGTAATTGATGAAAGTTTATGCCTGTGATTGATTTATATGGGCATACTATGTCTGATTAATTGATATTGGCATATTATGTATGTCATTGATTGATATGGGCATGTTATGACTGATTCATTGATATGGGTATATTCTGTATGTGATTACCATGGGCATGTTCTCTGTCTGTGATACCAGACCACCATGTCTTAAGTAATAACTCTTTTATAATCTTGTACAAGTTTGGTTTAAGCAGCGCATTTTGTTTTATAGTTATTCTCATATGGTTATATTGGTTGTAATGAATAAATGGGGAAACAGAACGTTTTGATAAAGCCGTTACATTTGTGAAACAAACTTGAGTATCTGGTCAGTCGCTAGGTTTGTTGCTCTGTGGCATCTGAAAATCACTGAACACCTCAAAACATGAATAAGCGGGCACCAGTAGTGTGTTGCGCTTGATGTATATGTGTATATGTTCAGGTTGTGTGCCAAGATGTAGCTTATATTATGATTGCTCTGTTGCAGAAGTGTATTGCAAATTTATATGTGATGGGAAGCACCTACTGGAAAAGATTGCCTTTGGTTGATAATGTCTGTGAAGTTAGAGAAAAGAGACATATTGCATTGAGTTGCATTGTTACTCATATTATTGAACAGAAATAAACTTTCCTTTCAATTTTTATCCTTGCACTATTTTGCTAAAATACTCAACATTTCACGAACTTGGGGTTACAATTTTTAGCAGCTGCTACTACTTCTCCGCGTTGATTATGCGAGTCGTCACCTCGTAATGGAAATGACATCCTTACACTCGTGGGAACGAATACGAGGGTTCCAGCGCACAACGTCTCCCCCGAGCCGGGCAAAATGAACCTCATATTCGAGCTAGGCCTACCCTGGCAAACTGAAGATAAATAGCTGTACGTCTCATGTATCAACCTACACATGCTCGCTTTGGGACAATGGCACGCGCACACGAGTGTGGGATGTGTGGAGAGGGTAGTGCAGGCGGTCTATTTGAGGCGTGCACGATGCCTGGCCTGTCGCCAGTGTTGCACCTTCTCTGCTGCGCCTCAACGCCCCCCCTGCTGCCCTCTTATTAATTATCAGATCCGCTCATTCAAAGGCTTCGTGCCGTAACGTTTGGTCCCCATCTTTTTCGTTTCGGATCGCTGTCGAAACGCTTGTACCGTAGGTTTTTTTTTCTTTTTCAAATTGGCACTAGCGCTCTGCTGCTCGTACTGACGTGTTATTCTGTGCCTTTCGTTGTTGTTTCAAACGAGTTCTGTTCTTCACGTTGCGATCGTTGCAATTTATTTCTGCGGAAAGTTCTGACGTTGAACACTGCTTGCATGTGTACTTACGATTCGATTACACAATGTCAGTGTACTTGTTTCGTTAAATGTACACTACGTGCGTTTAAATTGAGACTCTGATGTTAATGAATGCAATAAAACGTAACAATTCTCGTCTTGACCGTAATGCGAGACTTCACAGGAATTGTGAAAAAAGTCTGTTTCCTTTGCCCTACAATTGACCACCCCGCTGTGGCAACATAACGCCTCAATTGCCAGCAACTAGCGCTGGGTTTTCCTCAACTCATCACACAATGTACATCATCAACTTCAATGCGTTCCTTGTTGCTGCTCTGTGTTCCTAGGTCGCCTAGTATGATATCTCCTGCATTCGCTGCTCCCGTAACTCGCAGCATAGATCTATTTCTGGGCCATTTCGCTGGTTCTGTCGAGAAGGCTCATTCAGGTAACGCTCCTCTACGTTGGCCCCAGCTCAAGAGCGTGGTCGTGTGTCATGGCAGGTGAGGACTTTTTGTGCAGATACTGGCGCTGTTGCTCAGGTCTAACGGTGTTTGCTATTGAGACCATTGTAGCAGGTTTATTTATTTTCTTGGAATCATAAGCTAATTTGTCCACCTGCAGAGTAGAAGAACTATAGCTGAGCCTTTCGAGTGTCCTGGGACGTGTATGTGCCACAGATATTTTCAACGAGCTTAGCGAGATGCATTTCTAAAAGAACGCGCTGATATGCATATAAATCCGGCATATATACATACGACCATCACCACACTATCATTTCGTCTTACCCAACATCCCTTACATGTGTCTATTCTGAACGAAAAATCTTGTTTATCAATAAATGTACCAAACAAGAACGCGAATCGACTCGAAAGAGTTAAGTTATCAGCGAGTCGAATGAAATGTTTTGCATGGCAATTATGCGTCCTGATATTAGGCAAAACAAGTTCTCTCACCTGGGAGTGACTCACGCAGTCTGGGTTGGTTGAACGCTGAGGGTGTCTGACGTGTGGCAGCTGTCGTGCTGGTGGTATTGAAAAACACGACATGTTTGCAGCTTGGCATGCCTTCAGGTTATCGTTCCAACCCCCCGCGAGGTTGCAACAATCCTCGCGAAGCGTAGGCGAATTTCTAAGAAATGTTGGGTCAAAGTCACTGTCCTCGTATGAATTTTTCTCCTATGTCATCAAGAGGGACTGGTCCGAGAATTCCTTTTTGTCGTTCGCACAACGCTTCAATTAATTCAACATTGGGTAACATTCTAACGCAGTGTGCTATAAACTTGCCTGAGTTAAAAGAAGCGTAGGTTTGCTCTATTATTTTTGGGTTGGTTTTGTTTAGGTAATAAATTCGATCAAAAATAGCTGGGCTGCAGATTGGGAAGAGTCGTTACACGACGTCTGAAGCGAAGTGCTGTTCAAATCTGGCCAGGGTCACTACGCGCTGACCAAATATCAGTGACGGTTTGAGTACTTGCAGGGGGTGGCCAGGACGAGGATAGCACAGACGCCGTGAGTTGGGACGCTCGTTTGCCTAATTTTCCAATATTTAATTTAGTAATTCACGCGAATGCAAGTTGCCGCCTGCGTGTCTGCTGGGTGGGCCAAAAAATGTTGCCAATTTTTTGTGTTTACTCGACAATTAATCGGCTCATATTCTATCCGTTGATGTCAATAACATTCATAGATGGACACCATGAAATCACCAGAAATGTCAACACTCATAAACCTGTTAGCGGTCACTGCCCAGATGGGCGGCGGTGCATTCATACGGTCTAAGGAGTCTACAGTGACCGTGTGGGGGCTACAGCCACGGCGTCTTCATGTGTCGAGTGACCGTTCGCAGGCTAACCTGTTACCGATTATATGGATTGCAAAATTCACTTCCGTAAGAATGCTGCTATTTTTTCATAAGAAGTTTAAGTACAGCCTTATTTCATGTACATGTGCATAAGGCTGGAGGCCTGGAGCTAGTGTTTGTGCGGACAAAGCTATGTGCAGCGTTATCACCTAAATCATTTGGTCAGTAAAGGGTTAAAGGCAATCCTGAGTTCAATAGTGAAGTAATGAGGAAAATGGATGACATGGTGATAGTGTACCCAGAACAATGGCCGCCGTTGTACGTAATTTAGTGTGGACGGAAGAGCTTCTACGGAAAGGTCATAACAAATTAGAATTGAAAATAGACTTATTAATGTACGTTTTGTAAATGAGCTATATATATGTTAGTCTTTCACAACTGAAAAATGCAGCGTAACATGGAAAGCGAACATAGGAAATATTTTTTCTTGTGCGGTTATAAAAATCATTCTCGTACCATTTTTACATGAACAATTAGTAAATGAATCTCAATTGACATTGCATGAGCAAAAATTGAGGCAAGAGGAAGTTGGAATTTGTCGCTGGCCTCGTCATCGTTTTTATTGTTTCGCTGAGCCGTTTTTCCCGCTGATTTGGCGTCAACGCGTCAGGCTCTGTTTGTTTGCCGAGCTCCTGCTCTTCTTAGGCTCACAAATAGCGCCCAGAATTTGGTGCTTTGTCTTCCGCGTGCCGCCATGAATAATGGCTCCAGGTAACCCGTTTGTATGTTCGACAGCTGAACTTTTGTTATTAAACTGGCAATGAGACGACGCACTTTTGAATAATTCGCTTTCATAGAAGGAACGAAGAATATTTCCGCAGTTTTTTCTGTGTGTGTGATGGAAGTATCTCTCTACACACTGGACTGTAAGAAACGCACCATGCATTCTAGGAGCGCGGACTCTTGCACGTCCGGCCTCTCAGAGCATAATTGAACACCTCGCATACCTTGACGATTGCTGAATTCTTTACAACCTGTGTACGACATCAGTTTGGTTAATGGGTCGTAATCTTGTGAGACAGCCGCTTTGATAAAACAGGTGGGGAAAGAAAATCATTTGTTGGTATTGGGACTGGTTTCATCTCGTTTCCATTCCAGGAAAGTATGGGAAGAAGATGGAGCCTTGACTTATTTCGGGGAATTGACGCTTACGACAATTTCTAGGATTCTTGAGCTTCCGTGTAGGGAATTTACGTATCGTGTGACTTTGCGTTCTTTTGAATTTCAGGTTCCTCATGAATATTCTTTCACCCCTTTTTACAATTACAACACAATGGTCTTTTTTGTAGTTCGTGAGCTCAAGTTAGGTGATAGATAATGCACTTTATTGATGTGTCGGGATGGCATTAGAGCTTCTGCTCATGTCGCAATTTTACAGTTTTTATTATTTTTTTAGGCTGTTCCTAAAAGGGCGACGTGAATGCTTATTAGAATATTGTATTTTGTGCTAAAACATGTTAGTGGATTACATTAATTATTTTTCAGTAAAAATGTTTTGATTCCTTGTACCATTGTAGGAAAAACGTGTTTTTAAACTCGTATTTTATAATGTGAGGCATTTTGTTTGAATGGCGTTATAGTAGGCGACGTCGACACGAGCATAAAGCGTGAGGATGTGCAGGCTGTACGATTAGCCAGGCTGGACGGACTGATCTCGATGTCGTTGTCCTCAAAATCGGAGGGTCCCAGCTTTTTTTTACGTCTGAACACATAGGAAAATTTTACGGTCTCTTCGCATCCTTTTCAAATTTATACGTACTGTAGAATAAAGGAGGTAAGTTCTTATTTAAGTGGATCAAGAAAACCGGAGGAAAGTAATAGATTTCTTGTCATCAAGGTTGTTCCTTCTCGTACAACTTCTCTAAAAGTTTCCATCGTGAACATTTACTTGTTGCACTTGTTACTTCTTAAGCGCCAGATTAAATTGATTTGGTACGCCTGGTGAATGTAATAATTCTTATGAAGCCTCCGTTCCCTTTGTGTTATGGGGCTCACGTTGACTTCTGTGGGACTGTAGCACACCAGAGCGAAATGTGGCTCATGCTTTAAAATGGGTCTTCATTTTATCGAGCTGGGCGAGTAGTGCGTTGTGACAGATGTTGCGCAGCTGGTAAGTGTTTGGTGCGCTGCAGCTGGTGCTGTGTGGCCATCTGTGTTGGGCGGCGGCGAAGTGTACGAGGCAGGTGGTGCGTCGTGCAGGCAGACGGAGGTGGGAGTGTGCAGTTAGTAAAATAATGTACAGCACAACTGCAGTGCTAGAGGTTATGATGGTGATGTGTAAGTAGAGTGGAGGTGATGGTTACATGCATGTATCTATCTGAAGAATACTATTTATGTTTTTTATTTCGTCACCCCATCGTTAAGAATTAGGTACGAGAAAATTCTAGGGTTCACATTTTCGGGTACCTATTCCTAATCAGCTCGACTGTCGGAGAAGGCTATTTCAGTATCGTGAAATTTACATTATTTCGTCCGAAGTTTACCGTAAATAGAAGGACATCGAAGGAATTATTCTTTTTCCGTCAATTTTGGCGAGGCGCGTGTACTGATGTGTAAATAAATAAAGTTGTTTATTTTGGTGGGAATGAGTGGTCGTTGAAGTGGCAACGGTAAAATGACCATCTCTATTATCCTGTGTGAGGTAATCCCTCTCTTGTGTGGTGCGAGTTGGGTTTCTTCAGTGTACAGATTTTTGCAGAAACACTTTCATGCTCTGTACGCGTAAATTCCTCCAAGGGGGAAATGATAGGCAATGAAGTTAGGTTTGTATATCCTATGCTATGATGTCTGCGATCCTCAGGGAGACATTGTTAGGTCATCTCAGCGCTAGCTAAACTTTCGGAACTTCTATATTTCGTGCCCAATTTGCTTCTTTCCATTTGCATACGCTTTTCGCTGATAATTCTTTATATTTTCTTCCCCGTACTTTTTAACTTGCTGATTCTATGCGCAGGCAACCATGCGTATAGATTCGTTTTCTTCAGTCCGTACTAAATGGTCTTTCCTCTTCTTTCTTTAGATCACATTTGATGTGGATGATGAGCTTCAAAGTAGCTAGTAATCGAATTTAATGATTTATGCAAAAATAAATATTTTCTTGTATTTACGAGAAAATGAAGAGGTTTGGATTTTTATTATGTCGTAATCGAAGCGTGATGAAAAATTGTGCATAGTGTCGCTTATCTTGAAATTGCTGCGGGAAACAAATGGTAACTTACGTAAAAAGGCTCAGCTGGTGATTGTGATTATTAGTGTAATTTGTGATGCGCAGTCTATTTACTCAGTAATCCTCGATTCTGTTATTTTCTTGGCTGACTGTTCTGTCTTCACGACGGGTCGTGGGATTGAAATCATCCGTGCCTGTCTGCTCTCCTCGTGCCTCGAGCAGTTGTCGTGTGCGTGCCCCCGCTGATCGGTTGAGAAATGTGTGTCCACTTCCGAAGGGAAAATGTGATAACAATTTGTATTTAATCAACACTTTATGTTCAGCCGATTGAAAGATATGCAAAGCGACTCAAAATTAATATTTTACATGGGTTGTTTTTGGAATGTAGTGTAGGTTTGAAATATATGTTAACGTAGTCATTCAAATGGTAGTAACAAGGCCCTCTCGAGCTTGTCCGTGCTGCTTTGTAATAGAAGTGCGTAAACACGAGCAGTTGCACGGAATGAACAGCAGAAACTTAAAATTTGTACTACTCTAAATAAGCAGTTTAAATACCACTGAACACTGTGGATGGAGGCACACGTAATGGAATAAGTTGCAATATTCATCTCCTCAAAAGAACACAACACCTCATGATTTAACGTGATGAAAGCCCGTTGTCTGCAACGCTTCCGATCGAGATAAGCTGGGCGCATTCTCCCCCGCAGTAGGTAAAGTTATGTTACTTATGTGTCAAGCCTTGCCTCTATTTTGTAACTTGGATACTTGGAACTTGTTCAGGCACCCCTCCCTGACTACACTGGTGTGTCGTCTTCTTAGGAATGTCGTGTTTAAATTTGCTCTCCGCTCGGAGCATTGAAGCCCCATTCCCATGAAGGTAATGAGGACGTCCCGACAAGGAAGCAAGCACGCTATCGCTTGCGCTGCAGACCCGTATAGTGGATTGTACGTTCCAGGTAGAATCATAAGTGCCATATGATTCTGACTCGAATAGAATCATGTTTGTTCATGACCATTACACAACCGGTGAAATAATGAGTTTACTTCTGGTTCATTGCATACCCTTGTGTAGTTGACAGGCTATGAAATTGAGCACAGTGCTGTCACTGGCAGCGTCTTTTTTTGAGCTCGTTAAGGCCTGCTGCTGCTATAGGGGCCAAGGGTTAAAGCGATGCAAGACCACGGGACTTTCTACCCAGTCTGCGACCAGGCGTTCACACACCAGCTTGAGGTACTTACCGACTTCGTTTTCTTCAGCATCTCCGATATGAAATTGTAAAATGGAAAACATCTTTGCTGAAATATTCTGAAGTAGAGAAAGCTTCCCACGTTGCTTACACTACTCCAACTCATGAAACCAGCGAAGAAACTTCGTCTCTCCGGAGACCAGTGTACGAAAAAAAGTCCAACGGCTATTTCTTGCAGTTTATCATGTGTATCGACACGGATTATCCGAGGCTGACATTGCATGCGTCGGGGTCTAGCAAGTAATGGGTCTAGCAACATTGCCTCGCCTGTTAGCTCCCCTTGATTCTTCTTGCTGCCATTGCGTGTGGTCGACGAACATTGGGAAGCGTTTTTATTTATTTTCTTCTTTATAATTTTGCCATGGAACTATGGGGTCATTTTTGTCTTAGCCATCTGCGGCGGTTATCCAGTTTGCCATCTTAATGAACTGCTCGGTCGTGACGGCTCCCATCATAAGATGTCGGCTAATTCCTTTTCGGGTCTGCTCCTCAGTGTGATGCGTCACTGTGTTGTCTCAATTCTCCGAATCAACCAAACCGTATGAATGCGGAGTCGAAATAATTGTTTACTTTTCCAGTCTACTTATGGTTTCTTGTTATCGTGAAAGTATGGGTGCTGGGGAAAACCTGTTCAAAGTGAAATGGCTTTCTAGATGCACTGTAGATTTATAGGTGCCTCGTTCGCAGTAGGAGATGCATATGACTGACCAGATCAGGCATCAATGAACGTGGGACAAAACGGCATGTGTTGCTGCATTTGAATTAATGACATTTTTCTCAATATATTCTTATCCATTGAGTTGCGTCTTATTTTTTCCATCTCGGAGCTAACTGTGCGATTTCGACGTGCATCTCTGCTGTAAATTATGTGTATTGCTGTGTTGACAGCACAACTCGTCCAGTCGCTCCTCATTGAACACATCTCCTAGGACGGTGCTATTTTTCTAAGCACGAGATGACCCGCCTGTGTGTGACATCGCTGGAAACGCGTTCATCAAATAAGAGGAGGCCGTTGACAGCAGCTGTTCTCAGCGAGCTGCACCGCACAGGTGTTGCTGGGAGATGCTTTGAGCCTCCCCATCTCTGCCCTGCCTCCAGTGGCGGGCCCTCGATCGCTGTACACAGTGCGTCCGATTCCAGTCTTGCGCAGGCCTAAGGAGGTGTCCTCCCAATTACTCTTATGGAAGCCGCGGGTTGTGATCAGCTCCGGACCAAAACTCCAAGCGAGCAGTGCAATGAGGTCCCAGTGGGCATTAATCGCAGGTTTTTGAAAAGTTTTCCTTGATTGGCGGACACATGTGATTGGGTTCAAGGTCGTGTCTCAATAGAGTCCATCCGACGGACTCGTGATCTCACGATGAGGCAGGTGAGTCCATCTGAGGGCAATGTCTTAATGGTGCAGCTCAGGTCATAGGCGAGTGAAATTTTTCTGGATGATTCGAAACAATTCTACACTCTTGTTTCCTTACGTTTTGAAATAGATTTACTCAAATTATTCATGAAGGTGTTATAAGCGCGTTGTGGAAATTTTTTTGGCTTGAGGATATTTAGTGTGGATAGAAAGGTTGTCGGTAAATTACGTGGTGTACTAGAAATAATCAGTGTGGGTGAGAAATTGCTAGTATTATTACAGCGTTCATTGGAATACTTCCTTTTTGTTCACGCGTACTTATTTGTATGCGATTGCCATACGAAAAAATATGAAGAAAAGCAACTTTAGTACCAGAACTTTATTTGTTCAGGTGAGTGATGTTTTCGTCCATTTATTCGCTCTATTATAGAGCAACTCGCTGTTGACGGTAAGCTTGTGAGCCGCTCTTACCACCGTAGAGTTGTGTGGCGGTGTCGCATCGCTCGGCTTCTGAGAGATTCACATCACTCTAATATAACTCGAGAGCTTCACCGTTAAAATTGCATTCATGATCCAAACGCGAGTGATGGGGAAAAAATCAACGACTCGCGTCTGTAGAATTTGATGCGCGCGAACGCTAAACACTTCTGAGAAAGATTTCAAAATGAGGAAAGCTTTACCGTTGTTCGGGGTGTTAATGACATTGAAAATCCCTTCGAAATGATACTCATGACGACGAATAAGTCACTGATTTCCCGTTGTCAATCAGAGGTTGTGACAATCAGCGAGGTGTCTTAACGTTATCCCTCTCGAGATTATACGCTCAGACAAATGAAAATGTAAGAGACAAAATTATGAATTAAAAACCTGCTCACGTTAAATTCTTCATTAACTGCTCGAAAGAAAATTCCCCAACTACCTCCACATTTTCTCTAAAGCACGGTTGCTTCGTCGGCGCGGCGAGCAGAACGCGTCTTGATGTCGCTTGGAAGTCCTTCAATGAGTTGTCGTCGTGTCAGTAGTGCGCCCAAATGTTGGTTACGATGTTGTCGGTTTTCAGCGTCAGCGTTTTAAGCGGTGAAAAATTTGTATCCACGAGAAGTTGCGATCGGTGTTCAGGGTTCGGTGTAGAGTTCTGCCTGCTTTCGCTGTGGGTGTTTGCATCAGTTCGAGCTGGCCTATTTTAAGATCGTCAATATATATAAGGATATTTCTAGGAAATATGAACCGCTCATATCAGTAAATCAGATGGCGCTAAATTAATATGAAGGCCAAAGGAAACATACCGTATTAAGTTTTTTGATGAAATTGCATTTTCCTACCAAGTTCATTCCTGAGATTATAATCGTTATACGGTACAGTCCTACGAGCAAAACATGAAATTTGATGTGCAAGTGATTGTGAGGTCTAAGTTATGAGTATGTCCTATCGGGATCAGTTAACGACCACATGGATTGAAGAAACATTGCAGCGCTCTGCGAAGGAAGTTGCTGTAATTTGTTTCCATGTCGGCGTCGCTGCACGGAAGTGGTGCGCGTCCTCGTCGCCGCACCTTGAAGGCTCTGCGTTTATGTTTTCCAGCGCCGTGTATTGTTGATGTTTGAGTGTTGAGCGGCCTGAGTCCTACGTGCTTGAGAGGAGTAAAGGAGGAAAGACCAAGCCTTTACAGGTAGGTAAAGTACACCAAGAAGAGGTACTGCCGTCGGCTCTGTTGAAGAGTAAAGGATTGCATTTGTACTATCTGCGATTGAAAGAATCTGTTGAAGTTGTTTTGTAAAATTTAAAATATTTAAATTTTATGTTAAGTAAATTCTGCGCTACAATTTAATCATTGAACGTGTGGGTCAGAAGGCCATTTGAATTACTACCTCAACTGATGTGCTCGAATTGGGCTGTTTTTGCGAGCTAATTCGTTGCTTTAGGACGAGTGTAAACTCGTCCTAAAGCAACGAATTATGCACTGAAAATTTGGTGGTGTACGGTTGCGAATGGAGGCTTGCGCTCCTCTTAATATGCTATGAAAGTTTCGGTTTTAGGGTCGTACATGATCGTTTAGCACAAGTTTTTTTTTAAATATTTTTCAGATCTCCGTTGTGAACTTGTAACCATAAAAAATGCCGATGGTACAATATTGGAACGTTTCAAAAGGCTGCTACTCACGAAGCCAGCTGCAGTCTTATTATCAAATAATTTGGGCTTTTACGGGTTACGTTCCTTAAAGTTAACACGTTAACTAACAAATTCATTTAAAAAACATTATAGCAGACATTACTGACCTGTCCCTTACTAAATCAAGGGAATGAAACGCTTCGGTCTGCAGCTCATCAAACCAGGCCTGTGTCGAAGTCCTGTATTGCAAATGGTTCTGTAATTGCGGTTGTCTTTTTCTGCTATTGGGGCTCCGTAGCGCAACTAATAGCGGCTTGCCGTCGAGTCAGGAGGTCGATAGCTCGACATCCCTGGGAGAGTACTTCCCTTGGGAAAGGAATATCAGATGCGGCATTCCTTTTCAACCCTGTACCGTCTATATGGACTTCAAAATCCACCTTCATCAGGATGCTGATAGTTTCTCGTAAGAAACTAGATGCAGCCTTTTCCATATATACTGTACATAAAGCCACAGCTAGTTTTTCGTATAAAGCTAAATGGAGCCTCATTGGTCAAATGATTTGGTCGGGAAATGGTTGAAAGACGGCACACCAGTGCGGCCTGGGATGCTGGTGGCGCACTACGTCGGAGGTCTCCAAGGTTACGTGCAGTGTTTGCTTCGTTGCGCCGGCGTGTTGGTGACTTTCCCTGCGGAGGTGCGCGGCCTTGAGGCTCCCAGGCGCACCCACGTGTCTCCGGCCGTGGAGTTGTGGGATCTGCCTCGGGCGTTACTCACCTGTATTCTGGGGTGCCTTTGCGGAGCGGAGAAGTCTTGGTGTGTTGGGATTAGTACTTGGTCACTTTGCGATTATTTTCGGTGATGCTTTCCGTTTTTCCTAGACAAATACTTGTAAAGGATCTTGTGGGGTCTAATAGTTTTCCGAAGGGAAGCACTTCGCTTGTGATCGAATTCGTGACCTTCTGACCAAGAGGCAAGCACGCAACTGCTTTCGTTGTGGAGCCTTGTTTATATTTCCTTCCGGTATCAGAAATTACTTTAGCTATTGTCCTAAATCGTTCTAGAGGGAGTCTGACTGTTGTGTTGACGTCGCCCCTCTCAGGAGGATGTGCTGAAGGAGATTGTTCGGGATTTTTCGGTCCTCTAGAGATAGGGAGGAATCTCAAACTATTCCCATGACATGAACTTCATGAAAAATGTATTATGTGAACATGAGACTCAAGCTATCCTAATGCCGTTATTGTAACGGCAAATAAACAAAATACAAACATTGAGGACCACGGAATGGATTTAACGCTGCTCAAGACGATATACGACCATGTCTATTGTACCTCACTTGCCAAATTGCCTCAGCAAGGGGGCGGCGATGGTAAAAGTATGGGAAATGATAATAAATGTTATTAATATCGTCTTCGCGGGTGTTCTGCATCGTGATCTCGGCGAGACGCTTCGCTGCTGACGCGTGGCTAAGCCTGCGTGGTGCCCACTGGACCGAGCTGTTTCAGACCTCGCTGTGCTGGGCCTGGTGACCGGCTGCTACGCCACCCCAATACCGCATGTCCCAGCAGCGTAATCAAGGACCAGCTTTAGATAAACCAGCCCATGAGAAGTGGTCCTCTCAAGTGTCGGACAGAGATAGTCTGGTCTTGGAAGCAATTTTGCATCCTAATGATGTGAGTAGTCTGAACTCTATTAGGGAACTGACAATGTGCCGCGAAGACTGGCTTTTTATAGCAAATCACGCAACCCGTATACAGGATACTTCGCTCAAGACCTGAAGTTTCACTTGAAAAGTGGGGGAACGTGACTGAACGGTAGGTTAGGTGCGTACAAGCGTATTAATATATAGAAGATTGAAAGCTCGGCCGTTTCCTTGCCGTGGGAGGCATCATGCCACAACGGCTTGCATGCGGCGAAGACGAGCTCGAGTACACGAGCACCACTCCGCTTCGTGGCTAGCGAAATGAGCGTGGTGGGCTGTCCATTGACGGCCCAATTAGCCCTCGGGATGTTCGGGAGCTACCGTCTGCCTCGCCACACCGCCCATAATACTTTGTTGAGGCGAGGTGGCGCCTGCGCGGCTCCTGTGTCTGAGAGACGAATCTCAACTAGCCCTAGAATCCTCATTCCGTTGCTTCCAAGACCAATGACGCTATATCTCTGTGGGCTGACAACCAGATCTACTAAATTATCGTGACGATATTCGATCTGAAATTAGGGTTTATTCTTCTTGTAAACTTCAATTATTACGCTTAACTTAAGTTATTCACTTTTGTTTGAATCGATGCTTCGGGCGACTCAAATTCGTATTATTGTTCCGCAAGCGTTGTCGCTTGTGCTTGTAAGGACGGCAGAAACAACTTCGTTGGAAAATAGGCTCAAAACTTCCCCCTACTTTTATTCGGTGGGTGTTTAGAAATGTCAGTGCCCAATATTCCTTACTTGATTTCAGTACAGATTAATATACCAGGATGGCATCGCCAAGGGAATGTGTCGGTTGAATTCAACTAATGCGAGATTCTCGATCAGATATCAGCTGTGCTCAAAATCGCCTGACCTGCGCGTTATGCCAGAGATGTGGAACCGGTATATTTTACTTAGTAAGTGCCGGAGCCAAGAGCTTTAGGCATTAGCTAATTATTTTAAGTTTTACTCCCAAATGTAAGAAAAGCGAGCTGGTGTCGAAGTCCGGCGAAATCATGGCTGCTTGAGCCGGAGTCAAGGTCTAACAAGATTTTGACTCCGGACTCGGAATCGGAAATTTTTTTGTGGCTCTTCATCTACGCTTATTACCAAAAAATTCGAGTTCGAAACTCGCACTACGAGTGCTATCGTTCAATAACAAGTCTCTCACGAAGATCTCGTTAATAATATCCGTGCTATTATACGGATCAGCGTTAGAGCGGTAATTCATAATTTCCTGTCTCAAGGATATACATCAGGAATTGGAAAGGATATTATTAAAAAAAAGTTTTTATGTTTGCGTTTTTGTATACCTAATAAGCTCGTACTTATCGGTCTTTGAATGTTTACGCACTTTCTGGATTTAATTTACTGCGAAGATGTTGTTTTGAATAACGCATTTTTTCTCTGTCTTGGTGAAGATGTAAGATTGCTGAAGAGAGAGCTGCTTCTGCCAGTCTTGATGTGTCTATTTTTTGTTGAAATAATCGTTAACGATGACTGTCCATCATCCGCACATAAGCACCCACGTGTGAATTCATACTGTCACTGTCGAGTACACTGGCCGTGTAAGTGCGTACACCTCCGCCACCTGGGCAATGACAGGTGACAGGTTAAATCTGGAGACAATGGTAGTGTGTTGACCTAAACCAACAGATTACTCGTAAATCAAATGGTAGTATTAGTGACCTGCTGATGGTTTTGGGATGCAAGGAGCGCTCATTTGATGAATGTGGTTAGGCCAACAAGTTAGCAAAGAATGGAATTTGTCCAATTTTCATCGTTATTTTTCACTGAAGTGAATTAACACGAACCCATGGTCTCCACCTCATTTGAGCTTGCTTGCACAAAGCTATTTTTACCACGATTCGTTCCAGTTCAGAACTACTGCCTCACGCGCTGTAACTCTTCAACAGGAATATTTGCTCTCTGCTTCGTGGCTCTGTTTTCCTATGCGCAGGCAGGACGGGTGGCACCTATTTGTTGTGTGCAATAGCGTAGATTTTTATCGCGGTTATTATTATTATTTATTATCTCCGCTTCGTGGCTTTGTTTTCTACGCGTAGGCGCGGTATCTGGCATTTGTTAGAGATTTGCTGTGCGTTGCTGCTTTGATTTTGATCGTTATTCGTATTTATGTTATTTTTTGGAATGTTATCTGAACAATTATTCTTATCAGCTAACAACCCGATGAGCCCGTTTTGCAGATGTTACGATGACACTCTAATGTTGTTCATAGACTCCGTAGCACTCGTGTACCTGATCTGAGATCAGGTGTTCACTTCTGGATTATGGTATACTACGATAACACTGGCAGATGAACTGACGAGTAAGATTCTGAGGTAAAAGGGTATAAAAGCACATTTATACCTTTTTCATTTGCAGAAGAGCTATTGCTGGAAGAAGAGTTGAATACATACGCACCAACGCTCGTCATGTGTCGAAGAGTATCCTTCAGGAAGAAACAACATCGCTTGCTAAGAACATTGCCTTTTGCGGAGATAGTGTGGAGCAGCCGCCGTTCCCTATTAAGGTTCGAAGGTGATGGGTTGTGTTGTTGAGAGAGGAGGGAGTGTGGCCGAGTTATTGGCAGGACGAGAACAGAGAAGCGTTGTTGTGTCGAGTGAACTGGTCCTCCTGCTGCTGGTGCTGCTGGCACGCTGTGCCTTTGTTGTTGTCACGGCCGCGCCATACCGCCACGCAGCTCCGCAGGTTTGCTTTTTGGTGCCAGTTCCGTGGATGTGGTGCTGGATCTTTCTGGAACGGCTTATTTCACTTCACTTCGTTGGAGCCGGAGCTGGCCAAGAGCAGTAATTGGTGTTATATTTGTCTCGTATGATAAAAGCGGTGCCGTATTCGGAGTCGAAGCCATGGTCCAATGAATTGATGACTTCGGGGCTGGAACTAGAAAACGGTTTTCTCAGCACACATCCCGGGCCATTTCACTATTCATTGATGAATTGAATCGAATTCATCGATCTTCTTTGCATGTGACCTGTCCGTCTAAGCTGGATTTTGAGAGTTCCCTGTAACTGCTGGCTGACTCTTTGAGGATTAGCAATATGGCTGCTGTGAATTAACGTCCTGGTAAAACTGCTTCATACGTCCTCGTAATTGATGCATTAATGGATGTCCAAACCATTTGAAATGTCATGTCTCTTTAGAAATTGCAAAAAGTTCTCATGTTTGGTAGTTATTGTAAAGCAACTAATATTTGATCAAAACAGTGACCGCTGCAAAGAACGTTGTTCTTAGATTTGAACAGATCCGGTCATATCGCCTGAGTATACGAGTGCACAGCAATTTGGCTCGGTTTTTCCCAATTCACTTGAACCATTCGTAAATTACTCCTACAAAGGCCTTTGTGTCGTTACAGTCGACTGGAGCAGAGTGAAGCAGCAGGGAAATTCTTTCCTCCTTGATCATTTGGTAAAGCAACACGAAATCTTTCCAGAGTCAGTGCTGTTCGTGGGAATTATTCTCGCATGTTTTGCTTTGCATACAGGAGTCTGATTTGTATGCAAACTGAATCTGGTGAAAACTTCATTTGGCTTTGAAAAACGCCCGTCCTTGCTGCCCCACGCTGCCGCTGGGCAACTCAGCAAAGCTCAGGTCAAGGCTGGCGGCGTAATGGCATAACGCTGCGCCAGGGGACTAGTGAAGCACACTCTGATCATGTTACGCACACCTCTACTGGCAGGCCGCGCATATTTCCACACTGCGCTTCTTGCCGTCCTAACGCATCATGAGCGCAGTGCTTTGGCCCTCCAACTCACTGGCCACACACATTGCCGCTGACTTTTCAAGTTTTTGAAAAGTTTCTGGTTTTCAAGCGTTAGACTGAATTAAATTCAAGGTGGTACCCCCTTCCTCCTCAGAGGACATAGGATAGGCCATGGGGCAATAGGGTTAGGTTAGTTTTTTTTCTTCTGTGCTATGGGGTCTAAAGGCTCTGAAGTAATTTATAATCCAATATGTCTCAATCGAGTTTATTAGACTGACCCGTGAAATTATGATGCGACTCAAGTGAGACTATCATTTAGAAATATAAATCTCTTAAGTGCATTCGGTCCTCCCTCCAGATGATACCCTGGTGATTCGTTTCAACGAATTGGCAATTCTGAGGAGAAGGAGGGTTCTAGAGTCCTTAGCGGGAAGGCGGCGCTGAAAGCGTGTTCTTTTTTATACACCTTGGGGAAACTTAGTGTTGTTCGAGCGTATCCCTGATCATGTTTCTTAAGCAGCAACGCTTGCTGCAGGTCGCTTTTGTGGTTCAGCTGAGTTTACTTCGTTTGTTTTCTTGCTCTCATAGTTTGCTTGTGAAGTCGGCACTATCGACCACTTTATTTATTAATTTAACCAGAAACAGCTGTTGACTCTTGTTGATGGGCTACGTGTGTAGAACCTTCCTTTAAATTGCATGTCACCGCACTTATACCATACCACTGTTTTCATGCCTAGTGACCAGCCGCTTGCCACAGTTGTACCATCGGCTGTTGTCATATGCCATGGGAGGTATCGGTAGGTTTGGGTGCCCTCTGCGCTGGCGAGTGGATGTGTGTCGCTGCCCTGCGGCTCATTTCACTGCGTCTGATCTGAAGTGCTCTCGCCTGATCCGGCGGTGCGTGAAGGCAAGAGGCAGCGTCTCCTGCGAAATGCCAAGCGTAGAAAGTGACCACTTCCGTCCCAACGCGTGTCGTCGCTCATCTGTGGCCCTCTGCAGAAGGCTCATTTATCTCACATATGAAGGGGTCGTGCAACCTGAACGCGATATTCAAGGCGGCTCAAGTAGATCATTAATGAGGTTATTCTTTGACCAGATGGTACAATGGACATGCTGTGATCAGCACGCAATAGATTCGCTCGCTGCGATTGCTTTTTCTCAGTCAGCTATAGCCATTGAACTGTTCGCTTTATCGTGTGAGTCTTGAAGCTTGACACGTTTATGCTCTGAAGTATAACGATGTTGACGTTTTCCCAAGTCTGAGCCCAAGGAAGAGGAGTTGTGAAGTCCTGTACCGACTGAAGTATATTAACGATTGATTAATTTTTCTGCAACCTCCAGCACAACAAGGATTTTGCTCAGACCATTACTCATTTTTACCCTTGCGTGCTGAACTTCGTTATGTACCTGACTTGCCCTCTAGCTCATTTCTGCTTCGTCGTAGTTTTGAGGTGGTGCGTATGATGTTAGGCTGTCGGGCTGCAAAGAAAACGTGTAAAAAGGTTTGAGTTTGCAAGCGTTTTCCAGTGTGACGAATTCCCTTACGATATCGGTACCTCACTCGTCACTGGACGCTCCTCGAGAGTTTTGAAACTACGTATTGTTCGCCAAGACCTCTATAAATTTTGTGTATTTCTTTCCATATTGCTCTTTCAAAAACAGCGAGTTCTTGTTAAGTGTACTGATGACCAGTCACTGAAGGCTCTGCCACAATTCAATTTCTCGCCGTCGACAAAATTTAGTTATCACTGGAGACGCTTCAAACCGCGCACTCGCACACAGATCTGTGCCTGCGTGCGGAGCGGATGTTGGTACGTAGGCCACTATCAGGTGCTGCTCAGACCTGCCTCTTCTCTCTATCTCCCGAACAGCTACCATCCTCTGCAGATTTCTGGTCGCCTTCTTTCTAAAAACTTTTTCACGACACGAATGCTGCGAGAGCATCAATGCGGACTCTTTTCTTTACGAGCTAGACTTGAATTTTAGAAGGGCTGCCTAGAACTGTTTCTCTCTATCTTAGGTGGTTTTCATCTCCTGATTTCAATACGAATGAACTTAACGGGAACGTAATACTAACACACTAGAAATTGAGCAGGTGTGATAAGATATGAGCATTTTACTAAGTATGTTATTAATAGGGTCTCACTTGGGCATAGCTGTATAAAATCAGTCGAGCTTTGATTGGAATGCTCTGCGATGTGTTTTTCCGACCACATCAGTGCTTACTGAGTTGTGCTCGAAAAGTACGCGAGGTGAAGACTTGCCTTGATTATTTCATATTGTTCGTGTTGCTTGAGATAATGCTCTTTATGTCGAGACCGCTATCGAAACTGATCATCAGGTACGAAACTATCGGTAGTGTTATCTATTGTGATGCGTTGCCATGTGCGGCACTTGTGTGGTGTCTGAAATCGAAGGTTTTCTTCCCTCCGTCTTCTCTTTCGGGATTTCATCTTGCCACTCCTGTCTTGTTGTATTACAAGCGCTGCATATTCGCTCCCGAATTGTTTTTGTCGGTGTGCTCTTGAGTTGGATTTGTTGTCTGCTGTAGTTTATTATTAGCTAAAACTTTTCTCTTCAAAATAAGAAATGTTCTTTTTCCTTGGAGGAGTGATAACGAACTTCTGCGTCCTGTTAAAATTGACTGTACCATTCACAATTATTGCTAGCTCTCAATATTTTCGTAACTAAGAATGTTTGAACAAACACGAACGAATAGTTGTGGACTCTTTCCCTGACATTTTGAATAATTTTTTCTTGACCTCAATGCGATGACGCTGGACTTTGTTTAACCGCGCGGCCTACTCAGCAATTTTTTGTTGAGGCGTACCCTTGTTCACCCAGTTTCTGTTTCGACGTGCCTCCGAGGAGGCAAGTATGCGGACCATGCTTGTGCGTTAGTCATCGTCTTGCGATGAGGAGTTCGTGCATTTCTATGGTCAACAGCTGCGTGCAAATATGTAGAGGCGTACAGCTGATCCAATATGCTGGCAGCAACTTTTTTTGCATTGTGTGTAGTTGGGTGTAACTGACTATTTTTTATGCTTCTCTTTTTTCTGAATTGCAGTGAACGTTTTGTGAAAAATGTAGATCAAATTTGTACCTTTCATTTAATATTTTTGTTCTGAGATAGTTACCGTTCTAAAGGTCAACGCCGATGCGATTCAAATTGGTATTCTTGAGATTTATTGATTTTTCTTACAGTTACGACCACAGTTTGTAAAAGAACGTGCGTTTCAAAGTCGCTAAAGTATGGCTGGGCAGCCTGAGCCACTGGGCTGCGATGCATACCAGGTTTCTACTAGGAAATAAAATAGCAATGGATTAGTTCGGTGCATAATGCTTTGTCGAATTATTCTCACGAGTTACATGATTCGGATTCGAAACTGTAAAAAGAGTAGAATCTTTTTAATGAGTTTAAGGAAACAGACACCTTAGATTGCAACTTCAACGCTTGAACACAGGGATAAAGGAACAGGAGACTCGCGACAAATGGTCGACCACCTATCTACGCGCCAATACTTCGTTGTTGGGGCGATTCATATTCCAAAATCCAATAAAAGATAAAGTGTACGGATGACCAGCTGCTACACGCTCTGCCTTAATTCGATTGCGAGCTTGAGATCGACTCGTGGATAGGAAGTTTGTTTGTGGGATAATTTATTACGTCTACTCGTGATGTATTCATGGAAAACTTCGCTTAACATAGTATGTGTGTCCTCGGTGTCTATTAAGAGTTGTTTCTAGTATACTTCACCTTGGTGTTTGCCGCTGCTTTGCCCAATGCGACCCTCGCGGTTCTGCCCTTATTTTGGGCCGCAGTGGAACATACCAATTAGCCTTGCGCTCGTCATAATTTACAGGCCGTAGCGTGGCTACGCACGTCCCGTTACGAGAACATTTTGCGACGGGGGGACGCTAGTCGAATGTTGTCAGTTCATTTGCTCTGGTCGCTAGTATGGCCGCAATTTAAGTCACGAGATTATTTTACGATCAGAATATCGTTTGTTTATATGAAACTCACAACTCGCTTAGGATTTGCGGCTGGGTCGCTAGTCGAGTCGAAGTTTATTTCATCTAATTTCACAGACTAGCTATCATGTTCTTACTTTTATGCATGGGCTAGCTGTATGATCAAGGCAGCGTTTTTGATCAAAATCCCGTCATTACTCACTCGCGACTTAGGACTAGACCACTAATTGAATCAAGATCATGTCACTTAATCTCACAGGATAGTTAGTGACGACCATAATTTTATTTTCAAAACGTCATCAATTCAAAACTCTTCAGACTTGTTTGCATAAAGCTGAACACTGGCGCGTGCGTACCGTAACGTGGTGCCCTATTGCTGGTGTGCTACGACGACATGGAGCGGTGCCTTGTTCTCCATTAGCCCCACGCGACGCTGAGGCGTGACCATATTAGGCCATCCCCGCTCTGCACGTCCTTACCTGCATCCCGTGTGCGGCACGTCTTGCTGCACGTGGTCGCGTGCCGATACAGCGTGAATATTGGCCGGACTTTAGGTCCTTTTACAGGCGCACCAGCGCCTAATGAGGACGTGGAGCAACAAGGGACCTTCTTGCGCAATGAGTGCTCTTTAGCTCCGAATGATGGGGTTTTTGTTGCTCCGTTGTATTGCAGGGTGCACCATATAGCGAGCTCAAGAATACTTTCAATAGGAATAAAGCTACGGAATAGGGTCCTTTTTATCAATCTACGGATCATATTTGGAAGGAGCTAAGAAGTATTCTTGTTTTTTCCTTATACGCTGTTGCATTTTACAATGTATATTGCTCGCAGAACTAGCTGTTCAGAGTGTTGAGAATTGTTCTTCTGTTGATGTTTCCCGCTTGAGTGCGGCATTTCAAAATTTAATACCTGCTTTTCATGCTGGACCTCAATTTTCCATCCATTTGTAAATCGTAGTTTGGAAAATACTCGTCCGACTCTTGGAGAGGTAAGCACAGGCCATCCCCAATGAGGGAAAGTGTATGTGATTTTAATCTTGCAGACATCGCAACGATTTATTGCCAATGAGCGGAGACTTACAAAATTCAAAGATCGTTGAAAGATAATCGTAGTAAAGTTGTGTAAGTATGAACGACAATTTTTTGGGCCACAACTTATCGTAGAACATCAATGGGATCACATGTCTTCATTGTTGACGCCTCAAATACTGAACGCAGGCCATTGCAGCATATGGGATACGAGGCTCTTGTACAAACAGGAGCAAAGTGTGCTGGGAGGACTTGGATTGAAATAAAATAATTTTGTCCAGCCTGGCACCTTGACACATCAGCCTCTTGAATATTTTTGTTCACTTAGTAGACCATCTGCGCAGTGCTGTCTCAGCATTGTTCGTGAGGCTGAAATTTCACGTCGAAAGTGTGCTGGTGTGGGGAATACAGAGATGTGCTTTGGAAGAGGCGAGCGCGTGGTTTGCTTTGTTAACAGTGCACAGCAGCAGTGCGGGCTGCACAGTGCACAGCAGCAGTGCGGGCTGCACAGTACACAGCAGCAGTGCGGGCAGCACAGTGCACAGCAGTGTTATGAACTTATTATATACCCTGTATTTCTAGGC
>VOMN01119770.1:0-10369 GCA_014899125.1 Orchestia grillus | reverse complement strand
GAGATTAACGTCAAATCTGCCACCTGCTCACACAGCGCTCCTAGCTGTGCAGCACGCGATACCTCCCGCTACTGCTACGGGGTCACCGTTGAACTTCTTAATTCTAGGTAAACGAATCAATCTCATTTTTTTAAATGAACATAGTGTGACGAAAGTAGTCGTTCAAGTTTCGCGCACTTACGAACATGTTCACCCTCTATTTGAATGAAACGATTCGAATGTTATACTCATCATTCTTTCAAACGACTATATTGTTTATAATGTCCGTAATTCTTACCAGTGGTCATCACAGGTTTAAATCAGACTCCAGCTTTCGCATTCACTGCAGTGCACCGTATGGGGGAATCTGTTTTCGTGAGCCATTGTTGTCCTATTTAGTTTTCGATCAGAATTTACCTTTTTCGAAATTTTAGCCGCACGAGTTCGATTCATATTGCCGGTCTTGGAAAATTTTAGCCAATTTTCCAAACATTCACGGTTTCGTGTCCTCTTCGTCATGATTGATTAGAAGCCCGTTTGTTATCTCAGCTCGGCAAATTTGATTAGGCGTTGTACTAACGTCCTAAATTATATTTTATCGTAAAGAAAAGTGGCCAAAATAACTCATAGCAGCGTCTGGTCCATCATATGCCTTCGCTTTTTCTGGCCGTAGGGAAAGTTCACTGATTCTTACGCAACTCAATTCGTTTGTAAATGCAGCTACATGAACCTTAAATTCGCCTTTAATTTGTAATAATCCATGTTCTGGGCATGAATTTGAAATATATGACGCATTTATTTTCCGGCACAGCTTGTGACATAAGCAAGCCTCGCTAGAATATGCACATAGATTTCGTCTTCAATTACGGACACCGTAAATGTCAGTACCTCACACAATCTCGATCCTACCGGCTTTATTTCAGCCCAAACGACGTCGACAACGAACTTTAGAAACCTCACCGCACCTCCTCAGAAAAGTTACAAGACCCTCTCCCCATCTCCTCCCCTTCTCGCCCCCAGTCATCGCAGCAGGTAAAAAGTCGCCAGGTAATCCAGACGTAACGTTTGGGTCGACCGTCCACTTTTTGCAGCGCGCTCAGCACGTGGTAGCGAAAGTCCCCACCGATTCTCTTGTTCAGAATCTTCTTCAGTTTCCAAGTCAGTTTCGGTGGGCTTATTGGACCGAGACGTTCTGTGAACCTGCTGCCATGGCTTACCCTCGTACTCTCGTATCCTCTTACCCTCGTATCCTCTTACCTTTGTTCTAAGAACTATCGGGAGTACAACGTCCTGCTAGATGTGTGTGTTCGGTAGAGGGCATGAGAATTTTTTCGCTAGCGCGGACACTTTCATCGATGAAAAACATCAAGCTCTGCAAAAAGGCGCGTTGGAGAACGACGTTAAAACTTTTAAAGTGTGTACAAGTGATCGTCTTTTGCAGAAACTTTTTAAAAAGAGACTGTGATGAATATCTGTACTTACTGTATCTAATAATTGTATTTGCTGTAACCAAACTACTGTGCTCTCTTTATCTAAACTACCTCACTTTCCGTATTACGACCGTATTTACCGAATCTGAAGTTCTAGATTTTTTGTGTCTAAACTACCGTGTTTACCATGTTCAACCTGTTAATGGGTATTGACATCATATGATGTCAATACCCATTCACACGGTCGATTACACATACCGTGTGAATGCAACACCGGCCATCTAGGCGGTGACCGTTAACAGGTTAAAATATTTGTATTTGTCGAATTAAAACTACCAGATTTTCTCGCATCTTAACTACCGTCTTCATCGTATTTATAATACTGTATTCGTCGAATTTAAACGACCGTATTTTTCGTATCTAAACTATCGTGGGTAAAACATTTAAAGTACCGTATTTACTGAATCAAAACCACGGCGTTTGTAGAACTAAAATGACTGCATTTACCGCATCTAAGCCACGGTACCTGCCGTCGTATATGACTCACCTGTTTGACAGCTCTACAACTTTTAAGGCTGACTATCGCTTCGGTATGTCTGGGCCTGAACGTATGTTTTGTGGTAACTACTTACTCTCCTAACAGAATAATGTAATCTTATTCATGAAAATATCTTCGTCAAACAAAATTGCGTCTCATGAAGGAGCTACTTTTGAAGCATTGGCTAATTTTTATTTCGATTTATAAGACGCGGTAAGCTTTATGACGACCATTTTCATAATAAGACCACATACATATGTACTTATCTAGGCAAAAGCCTTCAGTTTAATTAAGAGGAGCTGCTGCAGCGTGTGATCATTAGCCAGTTCGTGTTGTACGTAACGGCAGTTCCTAGGGTCCGCTAAGTCGGGTGCAGAAGTTTGTCACCGGTAGTGCACTTCCAGTCTATTCAGGGCGTCCCGGGTTCGATCCCGGGACGTGCGCTATTGTTGCCTTTCGCGTGTTCACGGAGTGCTTCCCTTGGGAAAGGAAGACTAACTCCCCCCTCCCTTACCCACACGTACAGGGGGGTAACCGTCTCTGAGCCAAATCGGTAAATGTGAGGTTTTAAAATTTTATCTTGTTGGAATGTCAACTCGATCGGAATGAAGTTTTTTGCTTCTTGAAATTTAATACTCGTTATGCATTGGTTGTTCGTTTTTTTTATTTTCTGATCCACACTGGAGGCCGATGTGTTACAACAGTTGTCGTTAATCACCCTTACATTGTTCACTTAAAATTTACGTCGGACAATCACGCTCTTTGGAAGAACTTCGGGCGCTCCGGCCTGGGCCACACTTGTGTGCTGCCTTTTAGAAATGTTAAATTTAACGTTCTCTTCATCAGGGAAACACTGAGCTCGGGATCGAGCCCATTACCTCCCGCATAGCAGGCAAGAGGCTTGCGCTACGGAACTGCAGGTCACTTAAAACTATTTCCAATACGATGAATAGTCGGAATTTTTCCTCGGATCCCTCGGTGTTAGAAAATTTTTATTTACGAGAGTCTTTGAAGTGAACTGAAGTGGCCCTAACTACGGTGCTGAATTAGAGACATGAAATTTCAGCCCAGAATGTACGGCTTCTCTATGAAGTACATTCATTTAAATTTACAAAGAATGGATGATCTTTAATCATACTTGTATACGCTGGATGAACTCATTCAAATCGATCCAATTGGATGTATAATTGATGCGCGTGAACCAGTGGCCAAATTGCTACAAATTAATTGAGGGTATGACAAAGAGCGTACTCACCCTAGGACCGCTCAGCCCTCACATAACTTTTGTTCCTGAAGTGCAACTAGCAGCGTAATTTTACATACCTTTTGTTCCTGAAGTGCAACTAGCTCCGTAAATTTTTTAGTGTTCTATTGTTGTGTTCGCTAAATTATTGGAGAAAAATTTTTGCGAATAATTTTGAGCACGATTTTTCAAATAGGTTAAATACATGCATGAGGTTGCACGGAACGTTTGACTTAAATAGTGAAAAGAAGGCGTTTTTTGCAAAGGGGTAGCGTGTACGTCAGTAAAATGATCATATGATTCTAACATTGCAAAAAGAATGTTCCAAGCTTTTCGGCTCCGATTTCTGTGGCTCTTTTCGTACAATTTCCCTCATTTGTCAACTTCATTTTCCCCGCGGCAGCTCTCACTCCAAGCGACCGTACGAAGGGGAGTGCGGGCTGTGAGTCTACTTATACTGCAACTCAAATTTTAATTAATGATGTTTTGTTCAATGCAATTAATAACACATTTCACTTCTTGCTCAAAATTTAACAGTCTTTTTCAAATGTTTTTTTTTCAATTCCTAATTTAGAAAAAATACTTAAATTTTTAAAGCAATTCTAAATTTTGGCGATCATCACTGCACTTCGCAGAGTGATCTCCTGTAAAGTAAGAATCACAGTTTAATGTTTTAACGGAAATTAAAGATTCAATTTTAATGAAGTTACACTGATTTGAAACCCATATTACAGAATACATTGTACGTGACGTATTTTATGGTAAACGATGTTTTCTAAGATTTTGTTTCTTTTTGAGTAATTTAAATATTGAGCAGCTCATTTATCAGGTGTTCGTGACCAGTCTCGCTCTAAAAGTCATCCAAATCTCGGAGCGTAACTGTGGTGCCCTCAATTAGAGAACCAGGGTTAAAATTTTACGACTAGGTCGCGATATCGCGTGAAGTTCTCATTTTTGGTGCTCACTGAACTACTGAGTGGTGTGAACAGCGACTGACGTGGTGATGTGACCTGCATAGCGAGCATTGCCCGAACACTGCTCGACTCCTACTTCACGCGAGCGCAAGTCTGGTGACTCGCGAAGATGTCCGAAGCTGCCCATCTTCTTCGTCTTGAGGTGAGTGGGACTTGGTGCAGCTATGTCACTGGGTGGCCATCTGACTGTGTCACCATTTGACTGTGTGGCCATTTGACTGTGAGGTCATCTGACTGTGTGGCCATTTGACTGTGTGGCCATCTGACTGTGTGGCCATTTGACTGTGTGGCCATTTGACTGTGTCGCCATTTGATTGTGTGGCCATCTAACTGTGTGGCCATTTGACGGTGTCGCCAATTGACTGTGTGGCCATTTGACTGTGTCACCAATTGACTGTGTGGCCATTTGACGGTGTCGCCAATTGACTGTGTGGCCATTTGACAGTGTCGCAAATTGACTGTGTGGCCATTTGACTGTGTGGCCATTTGACTGTGTGGCCATTTGACTGTGTCGCCATTTGACTGTGTGGCCATTTGACTCTGTGGCCATTTGACTGTGTCGCCAGCTATCTGTGTGACAATCCAACCCTGTAGCCATTTAACTGATTAGCCATCTAATTATGCAGGCATCGAAACATGAGCCCATCTAAGAACGTAACAATCTAACCATATAATCATCTAATCACATAACCATCTAATCATATAATTATCTAATCATGTAACCATCTAACCATATAACCATCTAATCATATAACCATCTAATCATATAACCATCTAACCATGTAACCATCTTCTAATCACGTAACCATCTAATCATGTAACCATCAAACCATCTAACCATATAACCATCTAACCATGTAACCATCTTCTAATCACGTGACCATTTAATCATATAATCATCTAATCACGCAACCATCTAATTATATAATCATCTAATGGTGTAACCATCTAACCATCAAACCATCTAACCTGTAACCATCTTCTAATCACGTACGTAGTCTTGTAACGGAAGTAAATGCCTCACCACGAGGAAACATGTCTCAATCGTAAGTGTATGGGCGGAGCATCAAATTTTCCAAATAATCTATAAGTGTAGTTTTTGCATACATGAGTACCTTGAATGTGTACAGTACCTATATGTACATTTATATATTTATATGTATAAAACCAAGAAATTCATATAGGAATTGCTTCTCATATTATCATCCGTAAATTAGTAGGTGTAGATAAGAATATGTATGTATCCTATTCTGTTGCCTAAGTACTTATGGAGATGTATATATACAAACGCACAAATATATAATAAGCAAATTTGAATGACCATAGATAAATATTCTGAGGCCTAAGTAGTCATTAACTTGACCTATGACTTAAATAACTTGACGTACGGGAATAATTATCAATTGGTATCTTAATGACAGAATGGTCATGAATAATAATGAGTATTTAATTTAGTAATATATTTTCCTGCTTTTTCCAAATATTATAGGCCAAAATGTGCTGGGGTTAGATAGGGAAATTCTACATTTGATTACGTCGTGTAAGTTAAATTTTTCTCATACTATGCACACACAGTACATACCATAGTAATACATAGTAGAACAAATTTCCATTTTGTTCAGGATGGTGAACGTTTCCAGGGAAAATTACGTTACTGCTAGAAGAGATGAATCCCAGCTTTCTCGCTCCCATCTAGGTACTCGTTGCATCAAGTGCAGCCTGCCAGAGCTGCTGTACCACCTTAGTGGTTTTTGGCGACGTCCCTAAGCCGTAAAAATGGATGTTAAAAGTTTCAAACACTAGCTGTAGTGCGACTTCGTCAGCGACACAGGTTTTCTCGGCCATTTTGCCATTGGTGACTTGAATTTTTACAGGTGGTAGTGAATTGACATGGGTGTATGTGTGTGTAACCTTATGAATTAAAGTGTACGTGTAACCTATTGAATAGAGATGTATATGTAACCTAATGAATTGAAATATAATCGTAACCTAGAACAGTATAAAATTGAGCAGGCGCGTAAAAGAAAATCGAGCTGTAATAAATTTTTCATCATCATTCATAACATAATTACTAGTGATGAGAGTTGCAAGTACAGAATTCTATGGAACGACAACATCACTTCGAAAATTACATTGAGCGTTTCTATGTCTTTCCCTGCAATTTAACATCAAAGCACTTTAGGTTTCATCACGTACATTAAAATGTTTAGACATTGATGGCTGCACCTTTCGCCGTAAGCTAGAAAATTTTTCGTGTTATTGAGAGACCTTGACGCGCTTCGTGTGTATTGTGCGATATGAGCGAGCACTTTGTCACTTTTTACGCATTTTCCGAATACTTACGAGGTATACACAGAAAAGCGTTATAATTTATAAGTCCTTAGTATACGAAAGCTCAAATTCGGAAGAATTTTCTAAAAATCGTTGCCTGTCCCTGAGGAGCCTGTGCCCTGCGTCACAAGTTTACGGAGGTTTCGAATCTACAAGATATCTGACAGACTTGCAGCTAACATTTCCTGTTCATGAATTAGAGACCCATTGAATAGACCGCACAGTCAATGCAAACCTACCACAGTTGCATAGCAGCTTCCAGCAAGGGCGTCATGTCTCCAATGATGAGATGGTCTGAAATTTTCCTCCTTCATCACTGGCTTTAGACCAAGGACTTAATGCAGACGTCGGAGACACTAAGATAGCCAACATTAGTGAGAAGTTGTATATACGTACATAGAGATGCTTATTGTGAATTGCTGTTAATCTTCGAAACACGCAATCGCTAAAAAAATTCAATATCTTCAGACACTAGGAATTATACATAATAACGGGTCTATTATTTTCATGCATTTTGGAGCATTTCTCATACAGTCGATACCACATATCTGAAGTCGGGGGCTTGGGGGCAGTTTCCCTGTGGAGTAGTAATTTAGCTGTAACTTAGCTGTAACTTAGCTGTTGCTTAGCTGTAACTTAGCTGTCGCTCAGCTGTAACTTAGCTGTCGCTTAGCTGTAACTTAGCTGTCGCTTAGCTGTAACTTAGCGTAACTTAGCTGTCGCTATTCCTTCTGTGGGAATAGCGACGTAATATTCCTTCCTGGTAGCTACAATGCGTTCAAGATCGTGTTGAAGATTTTCAGTATATTTATTTAGGAAATAAGGAGAAAACGATGCTGATCTTCCAAAACGCAAAGCATGAACTCAACGTATGATGAAAAATTACGTAATGCAACATAATTGAAATTTTGTCATGGGCCTGGGTGTGAATCCTAAATTCCCATTTTTCTGAAATTAAATAAAATGAAAATAATGGCAATAATTTTAATGCTAGAAATTTGCTCTTGTTGTCAGGTTAATGAATATTTTAATTTTCCGTTCTCCAGTATAATACCAGTAATAAATAGAATACCACTACGACACAAAACCCGAGCTCCATCGGGACGGCGGACATATTCTGTAGCCTTGCAATAAAAGAAGGGGAAATAACACTCAATTGCTTGCAACAAAAATCACGTCACACTATGCTACTTCGCATGGTAGTCTTATTTCGACATGGTTGCGTTACTATGATATTCAGAAGGTGAATATTGTTCACGCTACGCAGTGCAAACATTAATTCAAGCTTCATAGACAAAGATTCTTAAAAAATCACAAAAAATGAATATCAATGAGCATTTTTTCCGAGTTGTTATAATCGAAGCAGTGAGCGTCTGTATCTCACTGACGACACTTGCCAATGGACTTTAGAGATTTCAACTGATTCCTTTGCAAGTTCAGATTTATAAACTCGAAAATCAGGTGTTGAGTTGATGGAACTTTATTTCTTTGGACCGACTGACCGTTATTTTAATCAGTCTTTGTTGCAGGAGAAGGAAGGCACAGACTGCAGGAACAAAGCAAAGTTGTTACCAGATTTGACTTTGAATTCGCGTGAAAGTGCAGGACTTGCTGGAACGACTAGGATGACTTTTTTTTATACTACATTATCCCCCAGGGTAACAATGACGAAGATTTGGTCAAAAATCAAATCACGAGACTTCTTCCAGTCTATGCCTTGGAAGCTAGTGCTATCATACAGCTGCTCTGTGAGTTCGAGCTGATCTCCGATGCAGGATTGAATGCGATCATTTTTGGTGATAAAACCGCCCCTAAAAGTCACATTTCTCTTCTCTCAGACGTGTACAGGATACGGGACTTCAAGCTTCAAGGCAGATGAAGGATTAGTCATCTGGTCACATTTCTCCAGCAAAGGCAGTTAGACAGTTAGATCATTTATCAAGATCAGCCGTCTCTAGTATTGGCAGTAAGAGGGTTAGATCATTTATCAAGATCAGCCGTCTCTAGTATTGACAGTTAGAGGGTTAGATCATTTATCAAGATCAGCCGTCTTTAATATTGGCAATAAGAGGGTTAGATCATTTATCAAGATCAGTAGTATTGGCAGTTAGAGGGTTAGACCATTTATCAATATTAGGTGTCTTTAGTATTGGCAGTTAGACGGTTAGATTATTTATCAAGATCATGTGTTTCCAGTATTTCAGTTAGAGAGTTAGTTTGGTTAGTTATCTGGTTAGTGTTTACTTCAATACTGGTAGTTAGAGGATTAGATTAGTTGTCAGGCTCAACATTTCTTCAGTAAAAGCAATTAGAAAGTGAGTAAGCTTAGTTTCGTCTTAACGTTACTCCTTGGAAGCTGTAGAGAGAAACCCCGTACGGACTCGCTGCGTCCATGTATCTACCGGTGTAGAATATATGTCGCACCGTAACTAACAGCCAATTTCAATTGTTTCCGAAATTTTACGAAATTATATAATTCTTACCTTTTAATTACAATGGTAATTTTTAATTACATAACTTTTACATTACATTAAAAAAAAATTCATCACCAATTGATTCCAAAATTTTACGAAATTATTAAATTTACGAAGGCTACATGTAATATTAATTTTTCAAACACGTATACATGTATACGAGATCAACAGGTTTCATTTTGCACGATCATTAAAATAGATGTTCACTAATTAAAACCCTTTAAATGGGGAAGAATTGAGCATTGGGGACTCTTCATGCGTACAGAGTGCTGTTATACTGCAGCTGCAGTGCCATGCTGCCTGCGGCGGCGAATGCCAGAGAGGAATAACTTACTAAGGAGTGTAGGTAAAATTTACTAGTTTTAAATAACAGTTTTCTAGTTGTAAAAGTTCTTTTAGCCTCGAAGACGAAAATTGAACGGAACATTCAACTGAGTTCCGAGACGAGCCCGTGAGGCATGACTCGAACAAAATTTAGTGGAGTATCACTCGAACGAAATTCAGTGAGGCATGACTCGAACGAAATTTGGTGAGGCATGACTCGAACGAAATTTGGTGAGGCATGACTCGAATGAAATTTGGTGAGGTGTGACTCGAACGAAATTTGGTGAGGCGTGACTCGAACGAAATTCGGTGAGGCATGACTCGAACGAAATTCAGTGGAGTATCACTTGAGAAATAATTTAGTGAAGTATTACTTGAGACGCAAATCATTCAGTGGAGTATCATTTGAGAAGTACAGCGTCTTTCAGACCATACAACTGTTCATCGTTATCTTTAAGAGCTTAGAAAAGTTACTGAATTCTTCACTTGCGGAATGACGTGATACGTTAATCACTGAGTAGTTACTTTAATGAGGAATGTTTGTTGGACTTGGGGCGTCTTTTATCCATCCCGAAGCCGTTCTAGGACGAGGGCGTCCGGTGAGCGTCTGCTGCTGACATCAAAGTCTGGATGGTGACCATAAAAGACATGAACATACACTCTTGCATTAATAATATTGACTACAAGACATCAATGTACTTTCAGGCTACTCGGGTACATGAACACAGCACGTTTTCAGAAATTATTTTTAATGTGTCAAAACTTAAACTTAACTTCATTTTTGCCTCATCTGCCTGCCTTCAGATGGACTTCAAACTTAACTTCATTTTTGCCTCATCTGCCTGCCTTCAGATGGACTTCAAACTTAACCTCCTCTTTGCCTCATCTGCCTACCTTCAGATGGACTTCAAACTTAACTTCCTCTTTGCCTCATCTGATTTCTTATCTTTTCCATGGCAAAAACGTACTCAGAAATAACGCAGCCTAGATACGATATTTTTTATTGGCTTCTATTTATTTTTTATTGAATATTTTACTTTTCCAGACATGGAGACACCTGGTGCTGGTGGTAACCA